>LKNJ01006821.1:1718-24011 GCA_002120245.1 Maccullochella peelii
TTCCAACACGGTGTCAGGGAAATCAGTTCAACTTTGATATAACCCAATGTACAGACACCTTTGCTTTTCCCTCATGCTGAGCAAATGGAGGATGAGGTGTCACAAAATATTCACGACTGAAGCTTCACTAGGTGCAGATCCTCCTTATTAATCTGTCCGTGATGTCATTGATAGCGAATGATCAGGCAGGTTCCCTCTTGGCGCAGACACAAAGTTTTGCCATGATGACATCCCCAAGCTGAAGGGAAGAGATTTGGGCCCAGTGGGTGAAGGAGAAGTTGTTCCAGAGATTGGAGAAGGATTTCTGATCATCTCACCAGAGGATTATTTATGCAGAGTAGAGCAAAGTGGCAGGAAAGGTAAGAAGGGTTGTGCTCTTGGGACTTGGCAAGTTTCAGTGAAAACTTAAGTGGTAGCAGCCGAATGAAATCTTCAACATTTAGCCATGTCGTGTCTCTGGATAGGCCTCCAACTGGGATCTGCGGCATGTTGGAACAATATGCCCTCAGATGGTATAATAAGGGACCCAATGGACCGACAGGTTGAGACTCACACGCAAGTGCCTTGGTGTGCTGGAAGAAGAGCTTTTCGGTTCTTTAAAGCCTGGGACTTTTCCTTAAAATCTGATGGTTTCTGCTGTGAAATGTCTATCAGCGCACTGGCAACGATGATGCCTGACTGTCCAGGTGGAGGTAAGCCTGTGGGCCCAGAAGGCAGACACACGAGGACAGTTAACACAGCAGCTTTCCCTCCTGAACATGGCTCAATCGCAACAGGTTTAGGTGCACCATCAACCACAGGCTGCAACAGTTCTGTTTGTTCTCCCCTGGCATCCAGTGCAACAGCAACTGAGGCAAATGGACGACTGGCCATCTGCTGACGCTCTCTCATCAGTTGTTCTCTCCGTCGTGAAGCCCAGCAGGTCTGTTTGATCTTCCACACCACTGCTGCCACCAGGAGTAGCGATAGAAAGCAACTGAAAAATGTCACAAAGAACTGGACAAGGTCCATGATACTGTTGTGTTGGGAGAAGGCAATCTGGATCTTGATGGGCCATGAGAAGTTACTGACGTAGACATAGAAGGCAATATTGGGGTTGCTTCTAAAGGTGAACTTCTCACAGGAGAAACTGTCTCTGTATTCCTTGATGTTAGTTTTGGACACGATGGGCACCTCCTCTCCAGAGATGGTTCCAGCTGTTGATCCCACCGACCAGGTGATGTTGAGGTTGAAGTTGTTGGACGCATTAATGGACATGTCCAAGTTCTTGGTAGCCTGCTCAGGTGAGGCCATAAAGTTGATGGCAGTGTAGTGATTATCATCTTCTTGGATGAGACTGAAGGTGAACCGATAGTCGATCAGGAGATTGTAGTAACAGGTTCCTCTGAGTGGATTGCCAAGGTAACGGTTTTCTGAGTCACATAGCTGGCACTGGTCTCCTTTGATCCCTTTGGTGGTGCAGAAGCACTTGCCAGTTAATACCTGGCACACACTTGCATGACCATTACACTTATAGGCCTGGCATTTGCCGCCGTTGGTTGGATCTCCATCGTAACCAGGCATGCAGGTCTGGCAGTGAGGACCAGTGGTGAGGTTACGGCACTGTTCGCACACACTGCCGTTCACACACGTGCTGTGGCCATTACACTGGCATGCAGGGCAGTGAATAAAGGCCCACTCATAGCCCTTGTCTTTGGGGCAGAAGCTCGGCTCCAGGCTCATGTCCTGGGACTGGCCCTGCTTCGCTGGTCTCTTCATTGGCCCCCGGCAGGAGCCCTCCATGCACATGCCCTTCCCTGTGCTGCTGGGATCTCCACATCAGCCGCACTCCGGCTGCTCCAAGCACTGGGAACATGTCCGCAGGCCTGAACAGTTCTGCGCCACACAATCTCCAGTCTGCCACTCCAGACACTGGCCATCGGGAAAAGAGATGACGTAGGCAGTGGAGTCGACACAGCGCTGTGTACTGCCGCACCACATACACTCCATGGCCTGGCTGGTACAGTTGGCACAGTTGGTGTGCAGCGAGCAAGGCTTCTTACAGGATGGACGGGTACTCTGGGGTTTCCAGTAGCTTTTTCACAGATGAGGCCGTGGGCAGTGGCAGTGCATGGATTGGCCTTAAGGCCTGACACCTGAGGCTCCTCCAGGTAGGCACAGAAACCAGAGTCACTGGGTTCGCCGGGCAGCCAGCGTAGGCTGCCGTTGGTGAAGGGGGACATGTCCTCCCAGCCCCAGTATGACACGTTGATTTTCCTCAGGCCCACCCAGGGAGACAGCCGCTTGTCTTGTTGCTGGAGCTTCTTTAGCTCCTCAAGCACAAAGTCCACTTGTTTGGAGGTGGTGAGTGAGGCAATGTTTCCATTGAGGTTCTTGCAGTAGTGTTGGGCGTTGTCGTAACTCTCACGGCTGGAGTTGATCCTCAGGCAGGCCTCCCCCACCTGGCTCCATCCCTCACTGCACTGCTGGGCAGGCAAAGCGTGGCACTCTGACTGATTCTGGTCCCACTGACAGTTGAGATTCACCGAGCAGCTCTTGCAGTTGGCAAGCTTGCTGCACACCTGCTCGTTCCGCACTGGACACTCAGTGAAGTTCTTCACGTTAGAGGTACAGTTGCTGTAGGCAGAGATGCACTTCTTGTCATCACACCACTGGCACCCGTTCTAGGGCGGCTGTGGTACAGAGGGTAGTGTGGTTGTCCATCAATCCCAGGGTTGGTGGTTCAATCCCAGCTTCTCCTGTCCACATGTCAAAGTGTCCTTGGGCAAGACACTGAACCCTAAGTTGCCCCCGGTGGAGGCCAGCATGGCAGTTGTGTCCCCATTGGTGTGTGAATGTGTGTGTGATTGGGTGAATTAGACTACTGTTAAAAGCTTAGATTACTGTACAGCGCTTTGGGAACCGTTTCAATGGTTGAAAAGCGCTATATAAGTAAAAGTCCATTTACCATTAACATCATTACCACTATTACTTTACATCTTTATGTGTATGTTCTCTTTCCTTCTGCTCTCGCAGCAGTGTCTGGAGAATAGTAAGTTACTGTGGGGGGATAATAGTAAGTTACAGATATGATATAATCAATTTTAGCTGTAAAGAATGTTGATAAGTTCTCACATGCTTCTGATGAATGATCAAAGAATGAGTTATTTTTAGATCCATTGACAACATGTTCAGCAGTTGAACAAATATTCTGGGATGGTGAAAACATTTCTTGCAGTTTTGACGGCAGAGTTGTAATTGGACATTAGATTTTTTAACTGGTCCACTGCCCTGCATTCCCTCTTTATTTTGCAAGTATAATCATCTGTACGATAAGATTGGATTTTATTGTCTGTTCACATGGAAGATTTGTCACTGGTTGTCATCAGTTACCTGGTCTTCCAGCAGGTTTTCTGACATTGGACCTGCTTGCTGCTGCCCACATTGGAGAAGTTGTTTCTGGTCTTCTGTCTTCTACCGTGTTACTGAAAGTGAAAAGACAATAAGAGGTCAGTTATGGAGACACAAAATAATAATAATGTTTACCTTTTCTCCCTGTCTTTCTCTTACTCTCCCTTGAATGTATTTTTTGTTTTTACATTGGTTGAGTTTGTCTCGCTTTCTCTCCCTAATCAGTTCCGTTTTAGTGGCTGGGGAACATTATCATATACATGTCATGAAGCATTCAGATGCCAGAGTGTGTTAGTATGTGGATTTTTCAGAGAGATGTAATTAGTAAAAAGTTTAAAAAAACCTTTAGTAACCATAAGTTTATGAGGTGTTTTATGGGGCCTTGGTAGCTTGGGGCCTAAGGCAATTGGCGACCTTTGCCTAATGGTAAGTCGGCCTCTCATATGGGGTGTACTGGGTTCACAGAGGGCGCAGGAGAAAAGCCTTTGCTGAAACCCAACCTTTTGGATGGTTTGACATTTGGACTTTATGCAACCAAACAGCAGTACGTAGTGCTCTGCTCAAAGAGACTGGCTACTTAGCACCCAGACTGGTGACTGAGCTCGATCCACATCTTCAGGATCAATCAATTTGATTAGTTGTTGGCTTTCCATTGACAGCATGCAACATGAAATATGACAAAGTGGTCCACAATGAATAAGCTGAGCCACCTAAGGTAATCTGAACATAGTAACTATTGGTCCCAGAATCAACCTGAAACAAATCAATGTGCCTATTGGTCAAAACAGTTACAACTTAGTTTTCCAGAAAGCTGAAGGCCTCAACATGAACATACTAAAAAACAGGAGAGCGTTTGCGCTGAGTGAGAGCCCAGCTCTCCTTACATGTTGTATCATTAATTCAACTTGGTATTCTCTGGCTTATTTACTTTTTTCACAATCCTGAAGACCTAAGCTTGACCACTTACAATAGGAGTGTCCTTGGCCTCTTTTTACCGAAATAAAATGTCCCTTTTCTCAACACTGTTTTTCTCCTAATAGCAGTAACAGCACCATCTAGTGGCACTATCACATACATTCATGGGACGAAAGAGGAACTTGCTGGCTGAAGGTTTACCTACTAAGTCAAGCAATTTCATTTGAGCAGGTCTTCAATTCGTTATCCCAGGGTATTATGGGTATTGTAGTGTCTTACACCTATACAGATTATATACTGCACTGATCACATATGTAATGCTTACAAACCTGTTCTGAAAACCAGCTTACACACGTGTACAGCTTACTATACTGTGGTGTCCTGGTGGGACACCACCTCAAAGCGACAGACGGGCTGGACTCCAACTCCCATAATTCCCTCAGCTGGACAGGAGAAGGTGGTTACAGCTGGGGAATAGGGCTTAATGTGGGCCAACTAATGGACAGGTGCTTCTTATCAAGGAGCCCCTAAAAGGGGGGTCTGATTGAAGTATTGATGGGGGAAACGAATCAGTTAGAAACAATGAACCATTTGAACCAGCTGGTTCCAGTGTTAGGAGCTGCTCGGACCTTCAGCTCCACAGTGACATCTGCTGGTAAATGGAAGTCAATGCAACCGTTTATCCGAGTCTGACCTTGAAGGCAGCTTTGCGTTTCTTTACATGTCCAGCAATAAAATTCTAGCAGCAAAAATAAAATAAAGATGGATCTACAAAGTTACAGTGTGTTTTACAACAAAGTTCCCTCTCTGTGTTTCTGTCCCTCCACTGCAGCTCAGCAAGGAGACACAAGCTGGCAGCTTCATATTCATTCATGTTCCAGGGCAAACATTTCTCCTCTCCTCCTTCTCTCCACCCTCCTCCCCTTTTCTCTTCCTCCTCCTCCATGTATCCTCTCCTTCTTCTCTCCCCCCTCCTCCCACCCTCCTCTTTTTTCCTGCTCCTCTACGTCCTCCATTTCTCCTATTTTAAATCAATAATTAAAATCATGTAATTAAATCACTTTGGCACATTATTACAAAATAGCCAATTCATGTAAAATGATCAGTACTATGAATTAAAATGTATTAAATTAAAGTTAAATTATCAACATGAATGACTAAATTCATGTTGAGGTTCTCTCTAAGCGAGGATGCTTTACCTGGAGACGCTGCCTGATGACCTCTCACCTCAGTATCAGACAGGTTTCTATACGCAGTTAAACGCTGAGTTAGAGCTGCTTCAGAAACTGGGAGACTGGGTTCAAGAGCCTGGCTCGGTTTAACGAGGCAGCATCCAGCCTCTTCTAGCCCGAAGTGTGACTTTAGCAACAACTCAAACTCAATATAAAAACAGAGCAATCTGATTGAGCAATAAATCTCTCCGATATCAATCAACTCAACTCACAGCAGCTGCTCAGTTTTACAGTAAACCGCTCGACTCCAAATCAACACAAAGAAATTCAAAATCAGCATTAATCCCTTTTTTAAGCGCAGCTCAATACAAACCAAAACCAAATAATTCAATTCAGCATTTGATTCTTTAAGTTTAGCTCAAAGCAATTCAAGACCAAATAAATCAATTCAGTAATAAATCCTCTTTAAGCTGAGCTCAAGGCAGAGGGAAGCCAACAGCATCACATCATTTAAGTCTCAGCTCACAGCAAAGAAAGTCATTATTCCTCAGCACTAAATCATTTCAATCATTCAAAATAGCAGCTCATACTTAATTCAAAGCAAAGAAAATCAACAACTTTAACTCAAATTTAAACCAAAGAACTTCAATTCGTCACGAAGCATCAAATGTAGTCATTTAATATCAAATAACAGTGTCAGCCTATCCAAGGAGGTTCTTACCTTCAGCAGTGAGACTGTGGCAGGCGGCTCTCAGAGAGGAGACCAGGAACTTTGGTTTGACTGCAGAGCATACAATCTGTTATTTAACGCTTAATAAATCTTACATTGTGAACGATGTCCTTTTAAAAAATAGAAGAAAAAGGATTCTAAAAAATGCTCTAACTACTCAAAAACTCTTGATCTCTACCAATAATTGTAAAAATGCAAAATAGAAAAAGATTAACAGAGTAAGACTGTGACAAAATGTCAAAGGCCAAGAGAAGGCAAGTGCCTGTGTCCTTGTGTCTCTTTTATACAGGTGGAGCACAGGAGTGTAATGGAAATTTGCTGTTAAACATTACCATCCTGTTAAACATTACTATTGAACAACTGTATAAACTTGCATCTGTCACCCTTTGCCCTGACCTTATTATGACTGCAGCAGGCAGGTCATAAACCTGTTGTGGTGTGTGAAAGCTCTGGCAGGAACTGATTAAGATAGCTCAGATAAGAGGTGCTGACAGACCTTTTGGTGTTCACAGAAATCCTGACCAGCTGTCTAAACTTTAAGGGGGAGGGGGGAGTGATGCCAAAGGTAATTAAACCACAGTGAATAATGACCCAACTCTGAAACTACATTTCAAAACATTCATCAGATGATCACAAACATGACTCCACATGAATGATAATGTTGCTGTCTGCTGACATGTTTACCATTAAACTGTATAAGTAAAACACATTTGAGAGGAGTTGGACTAAATAAGCCACTACCAGGGAACCAAGCAACCTACCAGACTTGGCATGTATAAAAACCGTGGATACTTGTTGAGTATTTCAGCAACAGTGGTGGAGTCCTCGGTAATCCAGGCTGTGCGATGGGTGTATGTTTTCTCCATGCCTGACTTGATAGCTGAAAGGTTCTCAGCTGATCAGGGTGACCCACTCATTTGTGCTGCTGGCATGCCTGTCCTCCGTGGTATCAGGCCTCTCGGCTCCACCACAGTCACTGGTCATTTATCGCTTCCTATAACGCCTCTGCCCTCGCTCGAGATTCCTTCTAAGGTTGCGCAGTTTAGTCTGTAGGAATCAACAGAGAGAGACTGGATCACAGGAAGGACACTTTCTAGTTCTCCTTAGTGGGATGTGGGATGTGGGCCGCAGGCAACCAGATCAGACATTTGCTAAGGAATTTTAATCCAAACAGAATAAAGGCTGTGGTTTTAGGCTATGGAACAGGAACAGATCTTACATGCTGTAGAGCAATAAGACCAACCCTAAAAAATAATCGTGAGTTAAAAGTGAGCATAAAATACACAATATATTCCTACTAAACATCCACAGACGGTACTGCACTGCTCTGATGACCTCAGATATCCTGGAGGACAGTAAATTCAGCAATGTTTTCTGGAGCCTTGCAGTGTAATGCCTTATAGTAATTACAATTATTTTCAAATCCATTCTGAAACAAACTGGGAAATGTTGTAATGATGCTAAAATCAAAGCAATGTGAGTGCATGTGTTTGGTTTGTTAGAAGCTTGGCAGCAGAGTTTCAGCGTGGAACTGACATTATTAAAAGACCAGTTTCACTTACAAGTCCTTCCCCCTGTCCTGCTACTCAGAGACTCGGGGGTGGGAAGGTGGTGATGGTGCTGTTCGATGCACTAAGAGGGTAACTGAAAAATAGGACAAAAACATTGCCCCTTCCTCATACAGTGACACAGGTACCTTTTTTGTTGCTTCAGTACATTTAAATATTTTCAAAGTGAAATATTCATGCTAAAGTTTTAACAAACAAAGTGCAGTATGGTGCAATTCTTACAAACCACACCTCTCCACCAAGTCTTCATTCCAAGTCTTGATAAGGAGCTTCCTCGATGGCACTGATATGAAACCTGAAGTCTCACACTTCTTCAGAATCTATGGGCTTTTCCTCTGAACTAGCGACTGTGTTGTCCCTGTAAGTGGTAGGTGGTGTAGAGGGAACAATAAACACTTTATCTGAGGTCACAACAGCCAGTTTCCACAGAACTCAGGGGTATGCGTTTACTCAAGAAGCCTAATCTTTAGTGCATACTGGTCTTTCATCTGCAACTTACTCAGCTCCTTGATTTGACCAGAAAAGCTCCTCTCAGTGTGGTTTAACCTGTCTCACTACCTCTACACTGTGATGTATTTACAGTCAGGAGTGGCTGACTCTACATCTGGCACACAGTATACGGTATTAACTGTGTAAAACTATATGGTGTGTGTGGGTTGCTTAATCAGCATGATTATGATTCAATAACTAATTAAATTATAAATGAATAATGATGAAATTGATTCCCTTGTACTTGCTACTATTCGGATTAATAGTTAATAACTGTTAAACACAGGTTTTGTCTTTGGAATCTGGAGTAATGCAAAGTGTACCTGATATTGATTAGTCTTTCCGCCGCTGAGACGTCATGTTGCTGGGCAGGATTCATTTTCCATGGATTTGTCATCATCTGTATTTAAATTGTTGTGTATTTTATTTTATTTCATTTTCTACTTTTACTTTCATTTGATTGCCTTAGTTTACCTGTGACCTTCTAAATGACAGTGTTTTGTGTGGTTATAGTACCAGTCATGGCCCATAATTGAGAAATGTCAGATTCATTACATTAGGATAAATCTCTTTTCAAATCCAGGAAATGATGCACATGTTGGGCCAATTTAAATGATGAAATAACTGGACATTTCATTCACTTTATATAGTTAATATAGCCTATAATTGAATGAAGTAAAAACAGGGCCAACACATAAGTACTGAGCTGCTACTACTCAGGCTGTTGTTGGATTCTGAAAATAACACACAAATTGTGTTAAACTGTCCAACACATGAAGTGTGTTAAGCTTTTTATGCGTTTTATACACATCTTACGTTGAAATCCCCACAAAATGTGTTACACATGTAACTACACATTTTTTGTGTAATTTTTTATTCATCTTTGATCAGGATTTGTCCTTCAACTCCCACATAAAACAAACTTCAAGGACTGCCTTTTTTCACCTATGTAACATTGCAAATCAGGCACATCCTGTCTCAGAAAGATGCAGAAAAACTAGTCCATGCATTTGTTACGTCTAGACTGGATCAGGCTGCTCCAGTAAGTCCCTTAAGACGCTCCAGTTGATCCAGAATCCTGTGGCACGTTAGCTGACAAGAACCAGGAAAAGGGATCATATTTCACCCATATTAGCTTCTCTGCACTGGTTCCCCGTAAAATCCAGAAAATAATTTAAAATCCTTCTCCTCACCTACAAAGCCCTTAATGGTCAGGCACCATCATATCTTAAAGAGCTCAGAGTACCCTATTACCCCCACTAGAGCACTGCGCTCCCAGAATGCAGATGCAGGTTATCTATTGGTGCAACATTAAATAAGTACTAAGTTTGTGGCCGAGCTACGGCGAGTTTTTGACCATCCCGTCCAGGGCCGGGAGGCTACCAATCACTTGCTCTCCCTGAGGCAAGGCTCCCACAGCGTGGCCAACTTTTTGATCGAGTTCCGCACGCTGGCTACAGAGGCTGGCTGGAATGATGAGGTGCTGCGGGGTGTCTTCCTCAGGGGGTTGAATGAGCAGCTAAAAGATGAGCTGGCGGTCCGCGAGGAATAAGGAACTTTCGAGTCGCTGGTATCACTAGCCATCCGAGTGAAGAATCGACTGAGGGAATGTCGGAGACAGAGAGCCACGCGGTCTTCTGCTCCACTGCCAACTATGCTTCCCGTTCCCTCAACTCCCCGGTCATCTCCCAGCCTACAACCCACTTCTGCACCCGTCAACCTGGCTCTGGAGATGGAGGAGCCGATGCAGGTGGGACAGGCACACCTTTGCCCCGCCGAGCACTGCCAACGGTTGGCAGCGGGCACATGTCTGTACTGCGGCAGCATGGGACATTTCCTTGCTACCTGTTCTCTGCGGCCAAAAGACCGGGCTCACCCCTAGCCGTGGGGGTCCGGGTGAGCCAAGTCAAACCTCCACCGGGGACCCCCACGAGGATGCAGGTAATAGCAACTCTCTGCGCCCCAAACTGTGAGACACCCATCCAGGCTCTCAATGACTCTGGCGCTGAAGAGAGTTTTATTGACAGTGACCTAGCTCACCAGGCAAGGCTGCCCCTGGTAGAATTAGAGGTCGCCCTGGTGGTCAACGCGCTTGACGGCCAATTGCTGGGTCACGTAACACACCACACTGAACCAACCCCTCTGTTAATCTCCAGCAACCACCGGGAGGAGCTCCAGTTATTCTTGCTGAAATCCCCCCAGTCTCCCCTGGTGCTGGGTCTCCCCTGGCTAAAGTTGCACAACCCCCAAATCAAGTGGTCCACTAGGAGCATTACAGGATGGAGTCCCTACTGCCACGCCTCCTGCCTGAGGTCAGCAGTGCCTCGGGCAGCGAGTTCTCCGCTGTCTCGATCACCTCAACCCCCAGACCTCACCGGAGTCCCGTCCCCTTATCTTGACCTGCAAGACGTGTTTAGCAAACACAAGGCCCAGTCCTTACCAACGCCCCGGCCGTCTTCCAGGCCCTAATTAATTATGTTCTTAGGGATTTCCTGAACCGTTTCATCTTTGTATACCTTGACGACATCCTCATTTTCTCTAGAGACCCCCGGGAACATGTCAGCCATGTTCGTTCAGTCCTCCAGCACCTACTGGAGAACAAACTGTATGTCAAACCCGAGAAATGCGAGTTCCATGTGGAGACCGTGAGCCGTTGGTACCATTTCTGAAGCTGAACAGGCCTTTAACAAGTTAAAGAGACACTTCACCTCGGCCCCCGTCCTGACCCAGCCTGACCCCACCCAGCAGTTTGTGGTCGAGGTCGACGCTTCTGACACAGGGGTAGGTGCCATTCTGTCCCAGCACAGCCCCTCAGACCAGAAGCTCCGCCCCTGCGCCTTTTTCTCCCGCCGCCTGACCCCATCTGAGCGCAACTATGACGTGGGGAACCGTGAACTACTGGACGTGAAATTGGCCCTGGAGGAGTGGCGGCACTGGTTAGAGGGGGCCGAACAACCCTTCGTCATGTGGACTGACCACAAGAACCTCGCCTACCTCCAAACCGCCCGGCGAATGTCCTTGTTTTTCAACCATTTCGATTTCACCCTGACCTACCGTCCAGGTTCCCAGAACACGAAACCCAAAACGCCCTCTCCCGTCAGTTCAACACAGTCGAATCCCATCCTGAACCCACTACCATCCTTCCCTCTTCTTGCTTCGCCACTGGTGCCACCTGGGGATTTGAGTCAGCTATTGCAAGGGCACAGCAAGACCACCCCACACCTCCAAACTGTTCTCCTGGCCGCACCTTCGTCCCAGAGCCCGTCCGGTCCCTAGTTCTCCACTCGGCCCACGCCTCCCAAGTCACTTGTCATCCCGGCATCAGCCGCACCTTGTCTCTTCTTTGGCAACACTTTTGGTGGCCTTCTTTGGAGAGGGACACCAGGACCTTTGTTTCTGCCTGCACTATCTGCGCCCGGGGAAAGAATTCTCACCGTCCTCTGGCCGGTCTTCTCCACCCTTTGCCCATCCCACACCGGCCCTGGTCCCACATCGCCCTTGACTTTATAACCGGTCTACCCCTGTCCCAAGGTAAATCCACCATTCTAACCATTATTGACCATTTCTCTAATGTTGCACATTTCATTTCCCTGCCAGGGCTGCCCTCCGCTCGTGAGATGGCCGACCTACTGGTGGAGCATGTTTTCCGCCTGCATGACCTCCCGTTCAACGTCGTCTCAGATCGGGGGCCCCAATTTACATCCCGGGTCTGGAAAGCATTTTGCATGGCCATCGGGGCTTCCGTCAGTTTATCCTCTGGCTTCCATCCCCAAACTAACGGTCAGGCTGAACGGGCCAACCAGGAGCTGGAGGATGTCCTGAGGTGCGTCGTGGCTAATAACCCATCTTCCTGGAGCTCACACCTATCCTGGATTGAGTACGCCCACAATTCCTTCACCAGCACCGCCATGGGCAAGTCCCCTTTTGAATTTTCCCTCCGTTATCAGCCCCCCCTGCTTGCCTGCCAAGAGACCGAGATCGCCGTTCCCTCGGTTCAAGCCCATCTCCGCCGTTGCCACTGAGTCAGGAGACAGACTCGGGCCGCTCTATTACGCACTTCAGCCCGGAACCGGCGCCTGGCAGACTGCCACCACACTCACAGTAGATGTGATAAGTTGTATTGAAAAGTCAGGAAGGAACAAAGAAGAACAGCTCGACATTGCTGGAAAGTGTGTTACTCAGCAGATTCGAAGGAAAACATAACAGCAGAGTCAAGAAGCTAGGTCCACCTAAGTAAACAAGCCCCATTGCCTGCAGTGTTTAAAATAAAATAAAAAGTGCATGACTCATGATCCAGCACTGCCAGGGAGTCTCTTGTGCTGAACACCACGGCTGCCCTCAACAAAGGCACTGAGAGGCTTGAGGTAGACAGAGGCCAGAGTACCAATGTGGCAGATGAGCTCCTCCAGCAGTGTGAGCTCAATCAGATCCGTCTCCTCAGAGATCAGGGGCTTCTCAGCCAGAACCACCTCCTTAGCAGCCACAGGGTCTGTGGAGAGCAGACGCCAGTAGATGTAGCCGTGGTCCCTGAGGTCTGGGTTATCAGAATCCTGCACAAAGAGGCATGGTGGCATGAGGAGGAAGGATTAATATTCATGGAGTATGTTTAATAAATACTTAATGTGAGATGTTTTTTCAGTCTTGGCTGTGATTTGAGAGACTGAGCAGCGATTCAAAGATATCAAAAACTGAGTCAGCCTTGTAGTGTTAGGATTTGGCTAATATATGAGGCAACCCGACACTGTACATTTTAATACCTCTGGAAAAAGTAGAAAGTTCTCAGCGTTTCAACTAAATCAAATAAGCTTAAAAATAATTGATGCATGCCGTAAAAAATATATTTTGTTATAAGGTTCTTCAAAGGTTCTTTGAAGTTATGAAGCACATTTTCTGTAAAAAGCAGAAACAAAATGTTTGTTTGTACATTGGTTTCATCCAATGCTGTTGAGGGAAGTGCAAGGCTCAGATCCATGTTGCCATTACAATTCTCCAGTGTCCCTAGAATGATTAAGTAATGGAGAACTCCTTGGAAAAGATACAAAAATATGAGCTAAGGAGCAAAGTCAAAAGCCATGTCTAGAACTATAGGAGGAAGACGTGGACAGCGAGTTCAGAGTAGACCATACTGTGAGGATTGTCAAACATCTGTAAACAGACAGAGATGATGGCAGGAACATAAAATGTATGCATCAGACTGGGGGTGTGGCTTTTTTCCCCTCACCTGTGTGGCTAGGCTTAACACCTGCTACACTAGCTCCTGGGTCTCGGTAGGCTTTTTCAGGAACAACTTGACAATTGCTGTCAGTAGCTGCAGCTGCACCTAGAGGACACATTACAGCTGCTCACAAACTGCTTAAATGCAGCTAGTGTAATTACAGTTTGCCTAAACTGTAATACAGTGGCAAGGTGCATCTTAGTGATGATTTTTTAACAATGACCTGTGCTGAACCACAGTAAACACGTAATAAATAAACAAAGTTTAAACTCCTTTTACTTCTCAGAGCTTTGGTTTCCCATGGATGCCACACCCTGCTAAACAGTAAATATTTCAACTACTAGTTTAAGCTGCTGTTACCAAACAACAGCACAAAAGGGAACAAAATCACTTAATATAATCAGAAAAGCCTCTCCAAAGCAGTAATATGGGAACTGATCTATAACTAGGCGGAGCTGTCTAAGCAAGTAAAGCCTGGTGTAATCCCACAACAAACTGTTGCAGAACACTCTTCAGAGTGAAGGCTGCCTTCTCTTCAAAATGTGTGTCTGAGCCAGATGTAAAAAGCGGTCCCATTATCATCATTCCCACTACTGCAAACAATTGGTGCCACTACCATTAAAAATTGACTTTTTAAAAAACAACCTCCCAGCACTCTCCTAAACACACCTGAGTACTTTCATCATGGAAACCCTCCAAAAAGCTCTCCAGCAGCTCATCAGCGTTGTCAGTGCGCTCAGCATACTCTCCCACAATGCAGATCATGGCGGCACGTGCCTCTGGCTCATCCAGGGAGTCCAGGTTTTCACACAGAGTGGCGATCACACTCTCATACCTGGAAACAGTCACAGAAAACAACATTACATGCACTCAAATGTATTAGGAGAGACAAAATGAATTAACACTCACTTAGAGAAACGTAGTATAATTTATTTAAAACTGCATTAATCTATTCATGGGACAGAAAAAACTAAAACAGCAAAACAAGCCGACAGATAAACAGCCACCACATGTCACCTTATATAACATACGCACACAACTACTTACTTTCACACCCAGCAGACACAAACCAACATTAGCATTACTTTGGGGCAGCCTGATTAATTTAAATCCAATCCAAGTCTTTCGCTTGCTAGATGCTCAATCTGCCAATGTTTGGTTGATGAATTCCTGCGCCTGAGGTATTTCTGATCTGCATAAAATGCTTGATAAAAAATACATTTGCATAGTGCTTTTATTACAAGATATGCTGAGGCAGAAAGATTTTGTTGATGTCTAATTAATGGAAAAGGCAGACGTTTGAGTGGGTAGTGACTCATACAGCTCAAGGCTTGAGCCATGCTGAGCTGAAAGTTTTACAAAGCTGCTCCCTTGGAGACTCAAGACTTCACGGTGATGGTCTACTGCTGTGTGGGAGAGGTTTATGTCTGACACATGAATCCACTTTGTTGGATCCACAGCAGAAGTCACACTCCAACTGAATCTGCCTGACCTTTGACCAGCTGCAATCAAGGCAGGGTGTTAAGTGCTGTCCACTACAAACAGTCTCTATGTTACTGACAACAATTTTCTTATCAGAAAGCTCTTATGCATGCTTTGAGATAAATACCAATCTGAAAACACTTTTTGTCAGTGTAATAACCTTTCAGTCAGCCCTTTTAAAGAGCAAGAGAAAATAATAAAGGGTCAGTGAAGTGGAACAGTCTGGGTGTATGTGTGAGTAAATAAATACTAGCTCAGACAGCAATGCAAAGCATGTTATAGGTCGTACAACATCATCCATCTAAATTTGTCTCAATTTGAATGGCCAGCTTATAAACTGTGTGCCTATAAACACTGACAAAAGTGTAGGAGAAATGTTTGTGCCTTATATATAATACTAAAGAAGAACGATACTAAACAGCAGCCTCACAGCAAAATCATCTTCCACATGTGCCCAGTTCTGATGAATGTATCATACATAAAGTAACACACAGACTCATCATTCTGAATTCCTCAACTGCTAAGGCTGAATCTGGATAATTAAGTGTTAACAAAGAACGTACAAATGGCCGCACTGATGCCCAAGAGGTGACCTACTTGTTGGGGTACTTGCGGAAGATGTCCTTGATGACCACAATGGCCTCCTGCACCACATAGTTGACCTTGGTTTGGATGAGGTCCAACAGTGTGCTGACGCAGCGCTCTGCTGATTGCTAATGAATGGAGAGAAACATAATCTGTCATGATAGGCCTGCAGATCAAAAACAGTACGGACAAATGAATATAAAGTGTATGTATAATATATGCCTCAATATGGAAGTAGTTTCAACTGTGGGTCATCAGAAAGAAAAAGTGGAATTTTGTTCAGGATATCTTTAACTTTAAAATGAAAACTCATTTTTAAATATTCCACTAAAGATTTTTATATGCAGATTACTAGAAATAACAGAGTGGCTTTATATATCTAATCTGAGGATTAAATACTCCCTTAGGTCCAGGCTTCAACAGTAAACAGCAGGGTTCCTTTTAAGTATGTTAAGAAAAATATCATGATTTTCCAAAATGAACAAACTAGAGAAGGCAATTTCTGAAGAAATTACGGTGTGAATGCTGGTTGTTGAAAGGCTGACGTTAAACTGGATTGCTGGCTTGAAATGTAGAATAATCCTGAAGATGTATGATGTGGAATATAAATGTATGATTGAATGAATCTAGCTGAAAGTATGAATGACTAGATGTGAGTTGGAAAAGTGGAAATGTTGTAATTGGTATGAACGAGACTGAAAAGTTGAATACATATCATAATGTAAGAAAGATGTGAAATACTTTAAGGTTTGAATAGAGTTTGTAATTGAATGTATGAATAAGTAGATAAACCTTGAAAATGCTTGAAAATGTCCTTGAAATGGATTTCCCAGTCCTGTCTGACCCCCATCTGGGGTCTTTAATTTTGAAAATGCAGCCTTGTTCAGTAAGCTCCTACCATCTAGGGCTTTTATTTTGAAAATCCAGCACTGTCTGTGGACACCAGGCAAGCTTTTGTTATAATCTATGGGCTTTTATTTTGAAAAACCAGCCGTGTCCATGTCCCCCGCCCTCCCCCCGATAAGTTCCTGTTACCATCTGGGGTTTTTATTTTGAAAATCCACCTTCCACCAGACTGCGTGTGTCTGTATGTGTTTCTATATGAGTGTGTGAGACACAGGTAGATTTGAATTGTGAATCAAGGATTAGGATTTGAAGATTTCTCCCATTCTAAAAATATTTTAGTAGTAAAGGCTGAATTAGTAAAAATCCCCTCAAAGACAGAAAACCCAATTTGTTTGTGTGTTAATATCTGTATGTGTCTGTGTTTGTGTGTGTGGTGTATTACTGTGTGTGTGTGTGTGTGTCTGTGTGTGTGTGAGAGAGAGAGAGAGAGAGAGGAGGGTTTGAATGTATTAGCAGTTAAAAAGCACAGAGGTCACAACTGCCAAAAGTAGCTCAACATCATGAAAAGTGCTCAGTCACTGAGACACAGAGAGAGAAACCTGTAAAAGTTTCACTTAGAAAAGTCACCATTATTAAAAAAAACGTAGGTCGTATCGGTGAAATGACCTCGGTGGTTGTACTACTACACAAAATAAAGCAGCAGTCTGAAGTCTGTGTCTTAGCTGCCAAGAGAAGCAGCAGATGTTTGTGAACACACTGAAAGGTTTTCACCAGTTACACTACATTTATGAAAGAAGACAAACATACACGGGTGTGTAAAGTCTTATTGACGCTAAACATTTTACAAATACAGTTAACAATATACTCCTTTGATGCCCGGGAAGAAAACCCCCAGACTCCATTCAAAAATCATGCAGTTTCTTCATGTGTTGACTTAGTGGAAGCTTTCTGTACTTTGTGAAACTCTGTCTACAACTTCATGATTTATGCCTTCTTGGGAATTTGGCATTAAATGTAAAACATCAACTTGTTGATTTCTTGATGTAAAACACATTGATGCAGTTTTCTAACATCATAGTTGGCCTGTCTGTTTCTTGACTTCCTGCTGCACATTACTCCATGTTTCTTGGCCTCCATCGTCAGTTAGTTGTTGTGTTGCTGTACTTCCTCTTTCAGTCAAACTTGTGCAGGAAGTGCATCATACTGTAGGACTACAACTACCATGTACAGCCAGAGGGGTTTCCACAGGTGTTTTCATGGGCTCCACCTCCCTCTCAGATGCCACCTGGTGGTTGTTGGAGCACACAACAACTCCTGAGTGATAGAATTAAAATGCAAATGAAGTGAAGCGCCGCCTGCTGGTACTGCAGTAATGATGCCAGCGGGGACGTCACTGAGCAGGAGAATAAAATGAGACTATTGTACTAATACTAAAATAGTTTCCATCATCTCCACCTCGACTACTACAACAGTAAAATACTTAGTAGGAATAATCCAGTAATATAATATAGAACGGTGTAACGCTCACAGGGGCCACCTATCTGAAGTATTAGTACTTTTACTTGTGATGGAGTATTTTTATACTGCAGTACTGCTACTTTTACTGAAGTCAATGATCTGAATACTTTATCCACCACTGCACACTGGGAGTCATGAGCACGTTTCCTCTTTTTAAACTTTATTGAACAACAGAGACAGACATCACAGTGACATCACAGCGACATCACAGTGACATCACAGTGACATCACAGGAATAAACAGCATAAAGTAGATCAATTGAACTTTTTACAAGCTTTCTTGTTCTCAGAGTAGAAAACTGTTTTAATGTCACTTCTGTTTAGTCAAAGACTAAAAATGAAGCTTTGTGATTGGAAGATTTATGAACAACAATAAGATCAAGTTAATAATATAGAAGTCATCAGCTTCAGCAGAGGAATAATCAGTAAAAGCAAACAGCACATGTTCATAAGAAAGGCAACGTTCAGAATCAACATGTTGAGGAATAAATGTGCTGACATCATGACAAAGTGTTCACTAAAACAACAACTAACATCAGCATCCTGTTGATATTTAAGGAGAAAAACTTTCAAACTCAAATTTTACACAAATAATGAGACAAAAAACAGATTTATTTTCTTTGAGCTGTTTGACGTCAGACTAATGTGACACTGTCTCTACTATACTGATGCCAACATGTCAGTCTGATCACTTTCATATCTGTTCATGAAATTATTCTTTATTCATTATTGATTGTTGACATCAGTCCTTAAAGCTGCAGATTCCTCTCAAATCATCTGAAACAGCTTCTGGACTCTTTCAGCTCATCATTAGTTTCTTGATACCTGATCTGTGCTGTTTGAAAATCCACCAACTCTCAACTCTTTACAAGTTGTCTTTATTTTCCCACAGATGCTGAATTTGANCGTTCAGAGTCAACATGTTGAGGAATAAATGTGCTGACATCATGACAAAGTGTTCACTAAAACAACAACTAACATCAGCGTCCTGCTGATATTTAAGGAGAAAAACTTTCAAACTCAAATTTTACACAAATAATGAGACAAAAAACAGATTTATTTTCTTTGAGCTGTTTGACGTCAGACTAATGTGACACTATCTCTACTATACTGATGCCAACATGTCAGTCTGATCACTTTCATATCTGTTCATGACATGATTCTTTATTCAGTATTGATTGTTGACATCAGTCCTTAAAGCTGCAGATTCCTCTCAAATCATCTGAAACAGCTTCTGGGCTCCTTCAGCTCGTCATTAGTTTCTTGATACCTGATCTGTGCTGTTCGAAAATCCACCAACTCTCAAACCAACTCTTTACAAGTTGTCTTTATTTTCCCACAGATGCTGAATTTGATCCTCAAAGACTCTTGTTTGACATTTGAACCCATTTTTTGTCCTAAAAACATTCCCTCTAACTGTGCTTTCAAAAAGAAGAAGATTTGAAAACAAGCAGCCGCATTTGATCCTAAAAATGAGCCCATGATCTTTCCTCTAGTGCCCCTCTCAGGACAGACTCACATCCTGCCCACATTCTCAGGTAGGGTTGGTCAGCAGAACCAAGTTAGTTTGTCTAACAGGAGGAGACTCTCCCTCCTACAGAGGACACAGAGACACTGAGGAACCAGACCAATCAGACCAGAACCCAGGATAAAGAGGTTCAGTGAATGTGGTGTTGAAGGTGTGGAGGTGGATCAAAGTGTCAGAGGAGACCCTGTAGAAGGACAGAGAGTCAGCAGGACAGTCCACATACACTGCTACTCTGTGAGAGCCAGAGGTGGTGGAGGAGGAGGAGGAGATGAATGTTATTCTGTTATTGTGATAGACAGAGTAATCACGACCATCAAAGCCATCCAGACTCCAGGACTGATCATTCCTTCCAAACACACAGGCAGGGTCATGACGGTCTCCTCTCCTGCTGATTCCTCTGTAACTCACTGATGTATAAACTCTTCCGCTCCACTCGACCTCCCAGTAACAGCGACCAGTCAGACCATTTATGCACAGCAGCTGATGACACCACCAGTCAAACCTGTCTGGATGATCTGGATATGACTGATCCTCTCTAACCCATGTCGCCTTCCTGTTGTTGTCAGACAGTCTGATGTTTCTGTGTACTGAGTTTGTGTCGACTGTGAGTTCACAGGAATCTGATGGAAAGAACGAGACACAATACAGTTGCAGGTATTAATCAATCAGTTTGATGAGGACTCATGAACGTGTGCTGCTTTGTTTTACTTACACTTCCTCAGACCTGGTCTCAACCAGCGGGCTCCAGCAGGCTCCACCCTGAAAGGAGGAGGGGGGTCAGACCAGCACATCCTCTTTCAGCATGCAAACATGGACATTACATCGCTCTCATACACAGAGATTTGTTATTCTCTGTTCACATGCAGCACTTATTATTCATTCATTTCTGGAATACCTACAACTTCAATCCAGAATCAAACATCAACACAAGTTAGAACCCACGTGAAGCTTCCAAGATAATTCATGATATAATTCACTTTACAAATGGAAACAAACGTTAATGAAGCTCAGATAATTCTGTAACAGTCCCAGCAACCAGCTGGAACACTGCTCTAACTATCTGTCCCTCCACCCACTTCTGGATAGAAACAAATAAAAACGTCTTTGCGGTGACGCCCAATACAAACCATCCATACAACACATATTCCTCAATAGAAAATGTACTAAAAGGGACTGGCAGACATAGACACTTGCTCACAATGCACAATGGGCACTACAGAGAATTACTTTCATGCACTCTGGGCCTGCCAACCAGTTCACTCCTTTTGGGACTCTGTAACATGAAAACTGTCCACCATCTTGGACTGCAGAATGCCTCCGTCCACTCAGCTCTGTCTGCTAGGAGACGCTTCAGAAATCTACCTACCAGACAAGTTCAAGAAAAGCTGTCGCCCACAAAACAATTCTTAAACCTCAATAACCATTGACCAACCTCCTTTCAGAACCCACATCTCTGGAACAAATTACTGCTTTCAGTAACAACAGCATGTCGCTCTTTGAGGAGAGATGCTAACCTGCTCCCTGGAGCCAGGCCTGGCCCTCTGACCCCTTAGCCCTAACTCAAAGCTACTTATCATTATTAAATTATTATTAAATACTAATAATAATATCACAACGTTCTTTGGCCAAAGTGGGATACAACGGTACGATACATTAAACACAAACTACACCCTTTCCAACAACGCTATGTTTTGTCACTGTTTGTATAATTCAAATGAAAATGGTCCAATGTACAGACTTGTTCTGTGGTTAGCTAACGCTAACCTGTTCTCTGGCTAGCGCTCACGTTAGCTAGCGCTAGTATTAGCATTACTTAGCTAACTGGCTACAGTTGAACATGCTTGGACAAAAAGTAAAACTTTCACATCTCATACAGTTGGTAGAAATACTCTGTATGATGGCTGTGTTGCCACACACTAGCTTCATTTTGGTAAATAGACCACAAAGTAGGACAAAATGCTAAATGGGTTAGCTTAATTTTAGACTGTATTTAAAACAAAACTGTCCAACATTTGTTTTAGTTTTATTATGGCAATCAAATGGTATTTATCACATATTTAATTGTAAAGCAATGTCACTGTACTTTGCATGAATGTTTAATTTGAAAAAATATTTAACCTTTTACCAATTACTTGTGGTCTCCAGCATGAGATTATATAGCTTGCCGTTATCTGTTGTACTTTGCATAATAGCAACAGCCAAGCAACAATTAAATACTGATGAAATTGTATATGAGGGTTTAGTCTTTGTGTCCCATGCAGATAATACATGCCTATCTTGGAGTCCTGGCACAAGAATCCACCAAGCAACTGTATGTTATTCAGTGTTCCATTGTCAATTTTTGGAACAAGTCTAAGTACACTGTCTGGGATTACAAAAAGGTCAACAACATTTTTTACAGTCAGCAATGCAGACCTTAATGTTCTTGTTGTTGAGCTCTTATTAAGGCACGTTTTTGGTTGAGTGAACAGATGTGGTTTGAGGAGTATCACTGGATTTTCCAAGAGAGTGGCAGTTCTTCTTGCACTGGAGGTATATTTAATCCTATTGATAGTGTAAAATCAGCAAAGCCAATGACATGTTTCACTTATGTTAGTGTTTTTATTATGAATTAGAAACTTCATGAAGGAGAGAGGCGCCTCAACAGCGGAGTGTCTGGATGGATGGACCCTACAGAAAGTCCCAGGTGCCAAACAGCAAGACGGCTCAAGCTGCGGTCTTTTGTGCTGATGGAAAGTATTGTTTTTAAAATTGCCTTGTTATTAAGAGTCTATTTCTTTGCTTGTGGGTTAAAGCCACACAAGGGTGGGGCATGATATCATTTGTAAAATGTTTGAATGTATTATATATATTGTA
>LKNJ01006822.1:0-15130 GCA_002120245.1 Maccullochella peelii
AACTTTGTTATGATATGGCGCTATATAAATAAAATTGAATTGAAAATTGAATTGCGATGTTTATTTTTTAACATATTTAAGGCGCTATTACTAGTCTCTGCATCACCCCCTGCATTAGCTGCATCATACATCCAGCTTTAGGTGGCGCTGCTACCACTACCCTCCCCCCCTTAGGGACACATTGACAATTAGCAACCATTTGCATTGGACTTAAGGGAAAAAGTGTTCCGATCTGTCAATTCCCTTCCCGCCCTGTCGGAGTGGCCTAAAAATCAGGAATGACACCCGGCATGTCCGGCTGGCCGCCGCGCACCCGGACGAAAAGTTTTTCCGGAATTGGACCCATGGTTCCCGAGTTACAATTTTCCAAAGTTTTGGGACAGTGCTCCCAATTGTCAGAGTACACCCGAACGGCCACCAGATGACACCCAGAGCGGTTGACAATTGGGAACACATGCCCCAATTGTCAAAAATATTCCCATTTGTCAGCCCCAATTGTCAAAAATGTTCCCATTTGTCAACCCCTTTGTCAGGCAAGGTGAGTTGACATTTCTGCTCAAAATTTTGAAAATTCGACTTCCAGGGGCCCTGAGCACATGATTTACCCAGAAAAGGCCTCTCTCAGTCAGGCAAGGTGAGCTGACGGGGCCCCTGGATGTAGGGAGCTCTAGGGACCTTGTCCACCATCCGATCCTGTGGACCCACAGTTAAGCACCCCTCCCTGGGCTGCACACCAATCACTGCACCCACAAAGGTTTTGTGACCCTGGTACTCCGTGTAGAGATTTGTGACCCTGGTACTCCCTATAGAGTTTCGGAAAAGGATCACCAAGTGTGGGTGCTGCACTGACAATTGGGAACACTGACCGCCCCATTCAAAAGTATTGGAAATATCAGAAAATAAGGGCATATGTACTGGTCCCTCGGGCCCCACATGCCCAGAAAAGGCCTCTCTGAGTCAGGCAAGGTGAGTTGACATTTCTGGTCAAAATTTTAAAAAATTCAGACCTCCAGGGTCCCTGAGCCCATTTTCTACCCAGGAAAAGGATCACCAAGTGTGGGTGCTTCACTGACAATTGGGAACACTGACCGCCCCATTAAAAAGTATTGGAAATGTCAGAAAATAAGGGCATATGTACTGGGCCCCAGGGGCCCACATGCCCAGAAAAGGCCTCTCTCTTTTCCGAGCACATTGTACATCACGTGGAAATCCACAGAAAGGAGAAACAGAAGGAGGAAGAGGCAAACAGACTGAGGCGGTACCAACTACGCGACTGGATTGTAGGTCAATAATCAAATTCCTATGTAAAGAGGGTTTTTGACGATTTGATCTCCCAGATGCTATCAGTTCAGACAATGGACCGCACTTTGTAGTGCAACTTAGCAAAATAGCATTCAAGATGCTAGGAATAAAACAGAAGTTTGGGTGTGTGTATCACCCTCAGTCACAGGGAACAGTTGAACGAGCAAATGTTACTTTAAAAGCAAAATTGGCTAAAATACTGGCAGATAGTGGTGGTAAGCTCAGGGATAATGATAGTGATCTTATTATTGCATGAAATCCCGGAACAAGACTCCACCGAAATTAAACTACATATGAAACAAAAACAATTGATTGATTGTTCTTTGAGGGCTGGAGCCAAGGCAGCAAAACAGGGTAAATTGTCACCGACATCACAACTCATGCATGTTCTTTGATCTGTGCTCTTCTGGAATAGATAGCAATACTCAATTATTGCTAATCAATTTTGTATAATGGAAGCCTCCCTTAGGACACACAACTGTCAAATTCCTGACTATTTCAACAGCCTCCTCCTCAGACGACAAGATTTTAAGACAATTGTCCATGTAAAGTTTCTATTGACTGTGTCAATTACCTCAGCAGGGAAAGTGTTCTGGTTATCTTCTGGGTGAAGACACTACCCCGAATTCCCCATATGCGCAGCCATCCTGTAGTCCAAAAGTTCATAATAACTGAATTCACACTAGAGTTTTGAGACTAAATAACATCCACATTCATATACATTTAAACCATATTTGTCTGTCATAGAAAGTGAGTGCTGACCACGATCAATCCAAATGTCTGCCTTTTTAAAGTGAATGTGGTATTGTGTTTCACTTGGGATTTATGATTAGATATTATAGCAATAAGCCCCAAGAGGCCATGGTTTACAGTGGTTTTAGAACAGCTAAGGGGCGTTGTTAGGCACAACGCAGGGCAGAGGAGTGCCTTTTATGAAACGGTTACCACATATACCTGGCAAGGTTTCATAAAATAAACACATAGCAACAAAAATGCAATAATTTATTGACAACAAATAATCATTCTTCCGCCAAGCAATGTAGATCTTCAGCGACATTAACAGAATGGTTACCAAGCAACACACAGACGCAGTGGAAAGGATGGTTAAAGATTGGGATGATTATTAACATTTATCTGGATATCACCATTAACTGTGCAATTGTTGAATTAGCAATCAGCTGTGTTAGCACTCCTCTTTACTGGTACAGGGGGGGTGTTTGACTCTGGACAGGTGCGTTTTAATTGCGTGGTGTCAGAAGCAAAGATATTGCTCCAGCATCTTCTCTCGTTGTAGTTTGGGTGCCAGTAAGATTGCAGGGATGATTCACATTTATGCTCCATCACTGACAGGATTTCTCTTGCCTCTAGGCCAGCATCAGAGAGTTTTTGTACATGGAGCTTTGCAAACAGTGGTTGGTGTAGGCTTCGTTTCTTGACTTTTCCAGCTCTTCAGTTCCTCTCTCATTCATTTTAGCATGTCTACTTTCTTTTTTATCTTCCTCCTCTATCCTGACCATCTCTTTCAACCACTTATCCATGCTTAGCCCTCCAAGTAAATCAAAAATTCACAGCAAAATCATCATCATCTAGGACCGGAACTATCCATTTTATAAATTGTATTTTATTTTTATGTGCTGTGATGTCTTGATCAAGATCAGATTTTTGGCCCTGGATTTGCTGTCTAAATGCAGCTGTATATGTGATGTATTTTATCAGGAACAAATCTAGACAAATGTTAGTGCATTGATGAACTTATTTTATTAGTCTGATTTGTCACAGCCTCTTGGGGCTTATTGCTATAATATCTAATCATAAATCCCAAGTGAAACACAATACCACATTCACTTTAAAAAGGCAGACATTTGGATTGATCGTGGTCAGCACTCACTTTCAATGACAGATAAATATGGTTTAAATGTATATGAATGTGGATGTTATTTAGTCTCAAAACTCTAGTGTGAATTCAGTTATTATGACATCTGCTTTGGGAGAAAAAAACATTTTGTTTTTTCTCCTTTATGTTTCACTTTTGTCCAGCTGCCACAGGATTAGTGGAGGTTGGACAAAAGTGGCATTACAACCACAGCTTTGGTGTTAAAGGAAAACTTTGATTATTACAACTGGGTTTTATTTTCTTGGCTCTGGCCATTGTACTCACAAATGTAATTACTAATATCTAATAATAACTGAGCAAGAAACACAAGTGGTCAGATGATCATACAGATTGTAAACAAACTGACACTTAAGCCTGATTAGCTACCACTTCATTTGAAGGTAAAACCAAAAGTGGCCACATCCAAAATGTCAGAAATAATATCTAATTGCACAGAAAAATTTTGTGTGCCCAACTTCAGTTGTTAAACCAGGGCTGTGTAATGGAAAAAGTATTTTAAACTGCTTGATCTTTGTCCCAAATTGTTGTTACCCATACATGTCAAAAGTAAAAGTACTGGCTGACTCAGTTCCTCTGTGTTCTGTGACTAGACACTGTGTGTTCTTTAGAAAACAGTGACTGGGGTCATGGCTCTTAGATAACTGGAACCTGCAGTCCAGGCGACAAGGCTGCAAGTAATGAACCCTAGCTATGAACGAATTGTCCATTTGTATCAAATGTGTGACAGCCCCTCCCTTACATGCTCACTTACTGTGTATAAGAAGTAGACAGAGAGTTTTTTCTTGCTCTTTGCTGTGGAGACTGATCTCTGTATGCTTGGAGTCCATTTGCACATGTATTGAATAAACTTACAGAAAGACAGATCTTTGTATTTTGCATTTATTGATACAGATTTCCACCACAGCTGTTAACTGTAATAGATGTTAATAATATAATAATAATAATAATAGGGCGGCTGTGGCTCAGAGGGTAGTGCGGTTGTTCATTAACCCCAGGGTTGGTGGTTTGATCCCGGCTCCTCCTATCCACATGTCGAAGTGTCCTTGGGCAAGACACTGAACCCTAAGTTACCCCCGGTGGAGGCCAGCATGGCAGCTGTGTCTCCACTGGTGTGTGAATGGGTGAATTAGACTACTGTTAGAGCTTAGATTACTGTTACAGCGCTTTGGGAACCGTTTCAACGGTTGAAAAGCGCTATATAAGTAAAAGTCCATTTACCAATAACAGATACAACAGGCGCTATTTTTAAATATGGCTAACTTGTGGGTGTGTTTCCAACCCTTTTGATCAACTGACTGCTTGTGTTTAAGCAATGTCTCCACGATCCCAGATCTCAGCAATTACTTTGGAAGGTACACTGTTGTACAAAAATACTGTACAAAAATAAAACCCAAGTTGTAACAAACTGTAGTTTTCCTTAAAAGAGCTGTGCAGTAATTAACCCTTAAACTC
This sequence comes from Maccullochella peelii, assembly GCA_002120245.1. Lineage (NCBI taxonomy): Eukaryota > Metazoa > Chordata > Actinopteri > Centrarchiformes > Percichthyidae > Maccullochella > Maccullochella peelii. The sequence goes on from LKNJ01006822.1 coordinate 4,649, forward strand.
GTGTTGCTTTCCCAAATTTCCTAGCTTACTATTATAAAAACAAAAGAAATTGCAATTCATGATTTTTTACATTATAATCAAAGGAAATACATAATTTAATAAAAATCTTAAACATTCAAAAGTGGAAATCTCTTCTTTGTTGAGAGGAAACATGCAGAAAGTTTGGTTTTAAACAGAGCATGAGGATTTCATGAATATTTTCATGAAGAAACTGATAGCAGCACAGCCCATAAGCTTATTTTGGACATATGCAGGTGAAAAGACATCTAGGAGTCAGTTAAAACTGGACTACATTTGGTTTTTTAGTCAACACAAAAACACGTTTTATATGAGAAATGAGTCATAGCTCCCTGCCTGTATTAATGAATCTGATTTCCAGTCTGACTGTTGAACCAGTCTAAGATCTCCTGTTTGTTCTGTTGCTTCCAGTTGATGTTAGCTCTGGTCCTCTCCAAGGCCTGCTTCACAGTCACTGTTGCAGAGCCAAACCCTGCTGCGCTGTGCTCCCCCACGAACTCCTTCAGCTGGCAGAGGAAACATGAGAAAACAGTTCCAGACAACAGTCTGACATTTATAAGTTAACTAGCAATTACTTAATCAGTACATACCTGTTGTAGTTCAGCAGGTGTTGAGAACCTTGCTGTGACACCACTGATTATAGAGGCAAAGGAGAAAGAGCCCACACCATATCTGAAAAAAAAGTATCGGTCACATCCTCCCATCTCTTTCTGTAATTTAAGTTATGCTTTATCAAGAGGCTCTGATTATTGTTACAGATTTCAACCAGCATCTCCCCTTTTTGAGGAAGTGCCCTCTGAGGGGAGATAGAGGTATTACTAGAGTTTTCAGTTAATTGTCTTATCTGAATTTATTTATGGTAATTTGTGTATTTTAATGTCTATTTATAGTATGCTGTGTGAATGTCGTATTGTCCATCTTATTTACACTATAATATATCAAAGTAAGTTCCTGACAACTTTTGTTGTAATGGCAATAACATTACTCCACCGATTTAGCATTGCACACCAATTCACGATGGACAGTAAAAAGAAGGATCAAAATCGATGCAGCAGAACCAGAGATATCATCCTTTTCATGTCAAAATATGGCGCCTACATTACCCACAATACAACTCGACCACAGATCAGAGATTTGGGTGTGTTATGCGAGTAGCGGGTAATGTAACCTCAAGCCTCTAGCCTCAAGCAGAGATGAGGAGAGGGCTACAGAAGTCTGGTGACATCACCTGAGGCAATTTATCAGCTCTCTCTGGAGCCACAAAAGGCTTTATACAATTTTTTTCACATATGCAGTAGTACGTCCCAACACCTGTAAACAGACTTTAATGAATCGATTATCGAATCGAGTTCCCTTCAACTCAATAAAACAAACTTTCAGCAAATTATTAATCAAGTTGTTTCTTTATTTTCAGCTGAACAACAAATTAAACAACAAAATACGTTGTTTTGGGTTACAATACTAACCATGTGGCTAAATTTAGGGAACAACCAGGGTCATGGATATAAGAAACCAATGTTGACTGTCAGTAGCAAACAGGAAACAAATGGCGGTCTCCCATGTTAAAGTCCTATGTTTTGCTGACCCATCCATCCACCCTGACTCTGTGGACAATCAATTTGCTTTGACATGACGTCATCAACAAATAATCGCTCTGCCTTAAAAAAAATTGATCAGCTTCTCTAGTTTGATACATTATTATCTGCATAAAAATAACTAAAAAACAAAAAAACTAATATCATGTTTTAGCCCATTTGTAGGCAAAAAAGAGGTTATATCTCTCTTTTCTCACATAAACACACAAATTCACCTATTTATCTTGTGAATGTAATACTCACTGTGTGAACATGTATTTCCACTGTTCCCTGACAAAGTCCCATGCCAGACTATGTCCAACTCTGTTGCTGGCGACAGATGTGATGACGGAGGTGGCGTCCTGCTTACGGATCATAGCTGAGTCTAAGGTGTAGGACAGATATCTGCAACATCAGAAAAGTGACCAATGAGAGTTAGTGTTAGCACTAGCGTAGCCTCGTCCTGTTTGGCGGCATGGGAAGCCTTGCAAGAGCAAGCAACCGGTTGTGTGGCCTAGTCTGCAGTCACCTCTCGTGACTGCAAACCAGTTTTCGACCCTCGCTAGCCCCGTTGATAGTGTCCTGTTGGCCTGCGTGCCTCCTCTACCCCCGCCGACAGGGTTAAACAACGCACACTGGTAGTAGGGGTCTCCATTACCCGCAACGATAACGATTAGCATTGCCGGCCATTGTTTACTGTCTACTCTAGGCCAGAGTTTCTGACATAGAGGCTAATCTGAGGGTGCTGGCATCATGTAGGGAGAATCAGAGGACCCAGGCACACACCACCACTAGCTTTAGGAACATCCAGGGCTGAACTAGCCATCTGGCAGACCGGGCACTTTCCTGGTGGGCCAAGGTGCCTTTTTGACCGACAGAACTGTCTTTTTTTTTTTTGTCTGACCGGCCCATAAAACAGGTAGATCCGCCCATTGGTTTTTTTCTTAATTGACACTGGGCTAGCCCAGTCACATCTTTAAACCCCTCCCCGTTTGGACTTTGCTAAACGTGTGCAAATCATTATACACGATAGGCTACCTCATTGGCCATGGCTGTTCACTGGAGTGACGCGTCAACGCGGTCCTAATGCATGTAGTCTACAAAAACAAGAAAAATGTGTATTTATTTAATAAGAAAAAATTGAACCTTATTAAATAAACAAAGCCAAAGATAACATTATTTAATTTAAATCCCAGAAATTATCGTAAATTGCAGGAGTAGCTGCATTGTGCAGAACAAATTGGGTTTCCGGTACGGATCGGGCAGTGACAGACACCACTATTTTATCTAGGAATATAGTGAGTGTAAGTGTTTACGTCAAGTTTGACATTAGGGACTTAGCGCTCAGCCGGTTGCAATTGATTAGAGAGCCTGCTACGTTTATAGCAGGGGCTTGTCGAGGAAGTGGCATGGGCCACCCCTGAACATTTTAAACACAGGAATGTAAGAAACTTTAATTGCTAACATCACAGTATGTTAAAGTAGATATTAGAAATGGTAAATTAATGCGATTAATGCCACCCCTGCATAAGTCAGTGCCTCAGTGCCCCAGTTGGGCCACCCCAGTCAAAAAAGTCTGTATATGCCACTGGTTTGTAGTTAATGTGGATTTTGAGTCCACTACCTTAGTTTGCACTGTGAAGGTTTTCCTTGCTGTACATATTAACTATCAGACTGATAGCTCGGTTTACAACATTGAGACACAATTGTATCCCCACACCATTGTGTGTACAGACCACCAAAATGTTCAACTAATAATATAAGGTATTTTGTTGCAATTAATCTACTGGTAGCTCTACAGATTGGCCTATTACTAAAAGCTGCAGCCCCAACAAGACCCTCAAATTTGTTGTTATAAATATCAGATCCCTGTCTACCAAAGCCACACTGATAAATTATGTGATTCTTCAGCATAGCCTGGATATGATTGGTTTATGTGAAACATGACTGAAACCAAATATTTTCATACCATTAAATGAAGCTTCCCCACCAGACTATACCAATGCCCATGTTGCTTGGACTACTAAACAAGGTGGGGGTGTTGCTGTAATCTACTGTCTGTAAGTCAATAATTGCTTCGTCCAGGGTAACAGACTTCACCTTGTGGTATTCTATAGACCACCAGGCCCTTATTCCCAATTTTTAGATTTGATCTCAGATCTTGCTGATTTTAATTATTGGAGATTTCGATATTCACCAGCATAAGGCCTTTGACCCTCTAAGCAAAACCTTTTTGGCACTTCTTGATACTTTTGGTTTCACTGTGCATGAACCTACTCACTACAGTGGTAATATCACCATTACTAAGCTCATCCATACAAAGTATGAGGGCAAGTATCCTCTGGTTGGTGCTCACGGTGAAAAAAAAGCCAAACAAATAAATAGTAAGAATACAACGCTATGGGCGGTATGTATTCATTTCACAACGGCAGAGTGGTGATATGTTGTCAAGATATTGTTGTCATAGAAACAAACCCCACGTGCAAAGTTTTTTTCTCTCACCGCTTGCACTCAGAAAAAACCACACTATGTGGACACAGGCCCATCGCTCCCCAGCGCCTTTCTGCCAGAAAAAAACACTACGTGGACAGAATCCCTAATTCTCTTTACTCCGGCCTCAGCCATAAGTCAATTGCTCACCTCCAGCTCACTAAAAATGATGCCACTAGGCTTTTAACAAACTCTAGGCAATCAGATCACATCACTCCCATTCTTGAATCTTTGCAGCTGGTTCCTTGTGAGTTTGAGAATTGATATTAAGATTTAGATTATAACTTTTGAGGATTTGCATGGTCAGGACCCTAGTTATACTGTTGACATGTTAATCCCTTATGAGCCACATTGCTGCCTTGAGATCCATCAGGCAGCGGCCTCCTACTTGTTCCATCCACTTGCTTTGTCACCCGGGGTGACCGGGCCTTTTCAGTCTGTGCCCCTCAGCTTTGGAACTCCATCCCTGAGTATTTCAGGCTAGCCAACTCTGTAGCGTCTTTTAAATCACTTCTTGCCTTTTCTTGTTATTATTATCTGATTTTGTTTTTTTATATGTTCCTCATTTGTGTACGGTTTTATTCTGAGTTATACTTTTAAATTATTGTTGTAATCTAATTATTTTAGCACTTTTACCGATAAGCACTTTGTAACTAGCTATATAAATCAAGTTATTATTATTATGACAAAGGATGGAAGGATACACACCTTTTCAGCAGGTCTGTCTTGCTGGTACAGGCTAGTGCAGACATGAGTTTGCTGGCCTCGCTGGCTACAGTAGCATTCTTGAACTGTGACCAGCCAAACTCCCACTCTGCCTCATCACCTGCTGCAATGGCACTGCAGTACACTGTTGAACGCAGGTTGGGATTGATCCTGACAAGAGAGTTGGATATAATTCATCAATTAACTTAAAAAAAAAAAGGGATGTGATTAAATGATATATAAAATAGACCAACAAATTGTGCTGAGGGCTGCCCATCCATTGTTTGAACCATGTGGTGGTCAGGTTCTGGCATTCTGTTACTCCAGTCCTGCAGGCCATATGGATGGCATTCACCTGGTTATACCTGCAGGATGAGATAAGTTGATGATAAGCTGGTACATTTTGCAGCCATTTTATTGTATCAACAGAGAAACAAAGTTGTCAAGTATGACCAAAGTGTTAAAATTACGTCCCCTACTGCTTCAGGTCTGATTAAGTGGATGAAGAAGACACAGTTTTCTTTGTAACTTATGCCTACGTTGGAACTATTTCAGCTGGTGCGACCCTTAAAATGTTAGTAGCGCGTAAACTCTGACCTAAGTAAGAAATTACCTTCAAACTAGGCTTTGAACTTACACAAAGCTGGTGCAACCCAGTGCTGGACTATAAATATGCTATCAATTAAAGGCAAAAATGCCTATAAAGAACCTTAAAAAAACCTCAAGTGCCTCTGTCATTATTTCATTATATCAGTTATTTCTGTTATATTCTGTTATCATTGAGTGTATGCAAATTTACCTGTTTGTCTAAAATCAGTATTTTCAGGTTTGTGTAAACCAAATTTGTGTAAGGATGGGGAAGCAGTCTAGCTCTGTTCTGTCCCCACAGTCAAACCTCTTAATGTCCAGCTCCTACTTGTCCAGCATGTCCATCCACTCCTAAAATCTCCTTTGGTTTGGATTCCTTCTTCATCATTAGTGCGTGACTGAGATTTGAATCAGTAATGTGATGCTGAAATAAGCTGCTAAATGTTTGTCTCACAGTGTCTTTCTGCATTTGAGTACTACATGGGATTTTAATCAATAGACTTGGTCTCCCTGGTGCAGTGCTTGACTGGTTTCGCTCATACTTGTCAGGAAGAAAGTTTTTTTGTTAGTTTAGGTGATTTCGTGTCACAAACATTTGATATTGATTATGGTGTTCCTCAAGGAGGCATTCTAGGCCCTGTTATATTTTCAATTCAATTCCGTTTTATTTATATAGTGCCAAATCATAACAAAGTTATCTCAGGGCGCTTTTCATATAGAGCAGGTCTAGACATACTCTTTATATTTACAGAGAACCAACAATTCCCATCATGAGCAAGCACTAGGCAACAGCGGTAAGGAAAATCTCCCTTTTAACAGGCAGAAAGCTCGACCATCTGCCTCGACCGGTTGGGTTGAGAGAGAAAGTGAGAGAGAAAGCAGGAGGAAAGAGAACATACAGTAGTACAGTACAGTTCCACATAGAGATGTAAAGTAACTGTAATGGTAATGGTATTGATCTTAATAATAATACTAATAGCAATATAATACTAGTAATACTAACAATAACACCAATAACAATAATAGCAGCAGTGGCTGTTGAGCAGGAACACAGGGGCAGTGGGTAGCCTGCAACCATAGATCCAGACTCTACAGCTACGCAGGCAGAAATACCTGCAGAAAGCAACAGAAGGAGGGCGGCTGTGGTACAGAGGGTAGTGCGGTTGTCCCTCAACCCCACGGTTGGTGGTTCAATCCCGGCTCCTCCTATCCACATGTCGAAGTGTCCTTGGGCAAGACACTGAACCCTAAGTTACCCCCGGTGGAGGCCAGCATGGCAGCTGTGTCCCCATTGGTGTGTGAATGTGTGTGTGATTGGGTGAATTAGACTACTGTTAAAAGCTTAGATTACTGTACAGCGCTTTGGGAACCATTACAATGGTTGAAAAGCGCTATATAAGTAATAGTCCATTTACCATTTAGTCCAAGGAGGGAGAGAGAGAGAGGAGAGAAAGCACACAACTACGGGAAAGGGAAGCAGTTGAGTTTGTAACAAGCATTAATGGCATAAGAATGCGTACAGATGGAGAGGGAGAGGAGCAGAGGGGAGCTCAGAGTATCAAGGGAAGTCTCCCAGCAATCTAGGCCTATAGCAGCACAACTACGGGATGGTTCAGGGCTCACCTAAGCCAGCTACTATAGCCTACTATAGGCTTTATCAAAGAGGAAAGTTGCTCTAGTGGGGTAATAGGGTACTATGAGCTCTTTAAGATATGATGGTGCCTGACCATTAAGTGAGGTGAGGAGAAGGATTTTAAATTATATTCTGGATTTTACAGGGAGCCAATGTAGAGAAGCTAATATGGGAGCAATATGATCCATTTTCCTGGTTCTTGTCAGTAAATGTGCCGCAGCATTCTGGATCAACTGGAGAGTCTTAAGGGACTTAATGGGGCAGCCTGATAATAGGGAGTTGTAATAATCCAGCCTAGACATAACAAATGCATGGACTAGTTTTGCTGCATCTTTTTGAGACAGCATGTGCCTGATTTTTGCAATGTTATGTAGGGGGGGGGAAAGGCAGTCATAGAGATTTGTTTTATGTGGGAGTTAAAGGACATATCATGATCAAAGATAACTCCAAGATTCCTTATGGTGGCGCTGGAGGCCAGGGCAATGCCATCTAGAGAATCTAAGTTGAATGCTTTAAAGAAGCTGGGAGCATGTAAAATGTACTTAGGATGTCATGAAGAAGATGATAAATGTAGATACAACTACCTGTGCAGAAACAGAGACTTAAGGAAGGGGAGCCCCTCAGATCATCATTTCCTTCTCTGTCCAAAGGGAGAATCCAGGAGAGGGACAAGGAAGGTAAAGGTGGAAAAAAAGAAAAGACATAAGCTTACAGAGGAACAAGATAAATTCATAGCTAAACTCTCCCCAGAAATGGCAGAGAAATGCAAGAAGGCTTTTACCAACATGACTGCATTAACAAACTGTTTTGGAAAGGATCAGTTTGGACTGATAGAGGCAAATGGACTGGAAGAGCCACCAGTTACTATCATGCTACTAGAAGTCACTGCCAATGCAGGACAGAAAATTGGAACCCTGACAGACTTAGCATCTACCAACTACATCACCCACGAAGGAGTTAAGAGATTGAAGCTGCGGAGTGAAAGGATTACTTTACTTGTCCATGGAGTTGGAGGAATGGCTATGAAGGTTAACGCCAGAAGATATCTACTCAAAAAGTGAAAGTCAAGACACCCAGAGGTATAGAAAGAGCTCACAAACTTGTGTGCTATGGTCTAAATGAAATAGCAGAAGTGCACAGTGTCATCGAACCCGAACAATTTAGGGAATTCTTCCCAGAAACTAAACTGGAAGATTTGAAAAGACTGGAGATCATTGAGCTACTTATCAGCCACCGAGAAGGTAGACTCGCCCCACAAAGAGTGAAGATCGTTGGGGACCTCGTCTTGTGGGAGAACCCGCTGGGAAAAACTGTAGGTGGAGCTCATCCACATCTTCCTTCAGAAAGTGGACATGGCAGCACATAAGTCTGAAACACACTTTGTTCACTCCATGAGAACAGCCGCAGTGAAGTATGAAGAGATCATCGAGACACGAGAGATTCAGGCTGAGACCAAGAGTACAGTTGCTGGCAGAGAGTTTCTGGAATGGTGGAAATGGGACAGTATTGGAGCAGCTTGTGAACCCAAGTGTGGGGGATATCGCTGCAGTAATTGTCAACCAGGAGGGAAGGAAATGACACTGATTGAAGAGAAAGAACATGAAATTATAAAGCAAGGCCTCACCCATGCAAAAGTGGATGCCCACAGTAATGCTTCAAACTGGGACACAAAATATTGTGTGAAATGGTGGAAAGGGGAGCAGCAAGAAAACTCACCAAGGAGATTATAAACTGCTGGAAAGGACCAGTGTGGTAACCCTCACTCCGTGGCAACACCAGTATGGAATAGCAGCCAAAAGTTTAAGGGACGGAGTATCAACGATCTCCTGCTGAAAGGGCCTGATGTCCTTAATCCAATCCAAGCAGTTTTACTCAATTTCAGGAGAGGAGTGTATGCAGCTCTGAATGACATCAGGAAGATGTACAATTCTGTGTGGCTGGAAGACCGGGAGATGCACCTCCACGGATTCCTCTGGAGAGACACTCCAGATGAGGAAATCAGGGTGCATAACACAGCTGGCTATGCGGGAGACGGCAAGGTTACCAATGTTTACCCACTTAGAGGAGGAGCATAGAGTCCGAGAGCACAAAGGAAGTTGAAGGAATTCTAAAAGCTAGTGGAATTTTCCTCAAACCATGGGTCCAGTTGGGGCAAAGTGGGAGGCAGAAGCATGTGCCAGGAAAACCTGGACCAGGAATATCAGCAGGAAAATAGTCTTTATACTCCCAAATCAAATGAGGGAAGAAGACACTATAGATACCTGGTGGAAGAGGACAAGCTTCTCAAAGAGGAGGACAAAAATGAGAGTAGGCCAAGACCTAATTTGAGAAGAAGTGAGAGAAAAGACTTCTGACCCCCTAACCAGGAGAGAACTACTAAGCCAAGTAGCTGGCCTCTATGACCCAATCGGCCTGATCACACCTACTAAGCCGAAAGGAGCCATACTTGTCAGAAAAGCATTGCAGGAGGCTGGAAGTGGAAGTCTAACCCAAGACACTTGAGACAAACCACTTTGTGAGGGCCTCAGGGAGCAAGCGAGTATGTCTTGGCCAAATCACCTTCCACAGAAACCTCACACCAGCTGGCTGGGTTGGGAAACCTTGGGGGATACCATTCTCTGATGGAAGTGACAAGAGCTAAGGTGCCGTGGTGTACTTCAGGTGGGAATCCAAGGCAAAGCTTACACCACTGGACCAAAAAGTAGAACCAGTCAAGGCAGAGATCTGTGGTGCAGTCTTTGCAGTCCGGCTACAAGATACGTTAAAGCACAGCCGAATGGAGATAGAATGATGGTTCCACCTACTGGATAGTCCAACTGTGCTGGGAGCCATTCAGCGAGAGAGTCATTGCTACCAGACCTTCTGTCTTCTCAACAGAGTTGGCGAGATTCAGAAGGCTGGATCTGTAGAGGACTGTTGGTGTATCCCAGGGGACCTGGACATCGTTGACATTATAACAAGAGGAGTGACACCTGAGGATCTTTGAGAGGGTTCTGAATGGCAGAATGGACCTGGGTTCCTGAGGCGAGTGTCCGAAGAAGTCAGCCAAGGAGGTTGCAGTAGGTGCCAAGGGAGGGCATAGATAAACTCCAGAGAATTGCTTTCTCAGCAGCACTGACCAGAGCTCAGGCAAAGAGAAAGCAGAGTAGTGCACTGCAAAACAACCCAGACGGTAATAGCCTGTGACTCTTTAAAGGACTTCTGAGAGTATGGGAGAGGCTCCAATCCGGAGCGCTCCAGCTGGCTCAGTAGTTAAGCGACTTGTTGAAGAGAGTAAGTTCAGTAGTTTACCTAAGCTGGTCAGAGTCATTGCCTGGATGTGGAGAGCTGCTACAAAGTGGAAGATGAAGCGCTCATCTACTAGTAAGGCAAAGTGGGAGGTAATTCCTTCATATACAGTATAGTATATAGTTATATTGAACTCATTATATGGATACTGGACAATTATTCAATTCAATTCAGTTTTATTTATAT
>LKNJ01006823.1:839-15358 GCA_002120245.1 Maccullochella peelii
CATATGCATATACACACATATGCATATACACACACATATGCATATACACACACACGCGCATGCATATGCATATACACACATATGCATATACACGCATATGCATATGCACACACACGCATATGCACATGCACACACATATGCATATGCATGCACATGCATGCATATGCACGCGCACGCACATGCACGCGCACGCACATGCACATGCACGCACATGCACGCATATGCACATGCACGCATATGCACATGCACGCATATGCACATGCACGCATATGCACATAACCGCATATGCACGCATATGCACATGCACGCACATGCACATGCACGCGCACGCACATGCACATGCACGCACATGCACGCATATGCACATGCACGCATATGCGCGCATATGCACATACACGCATATGCGCGCATATACACGCATATGCATATGCACATACACGCATATGCGCGCATATACACGCATATGCATATGCACATACACGCATATGCGCGCATATACACGCATATGCATATGCACATACACGCATATGCATATACGCATATACACGCATATGCATATGCACATACACGCATATGCATATACGCATATATACACATGCATATATACACATGCATATACGCACACACGCACACTCGCATACGCGCACATATATACACATATATACACATATGCATGCACATATATATACACACATAAGCATATGCATATACATATACACACATATGCATATACATATATACACGCATGCATATACATATATACACGCATGCATATACATATATACACGCATGCATATACATATATACACGCATGCACATATATACACGCACATACATATGTACACGCACATATATATAGATATGTATATACATAAACATATATACAGATATACATATACTCATACATACATACATACATACACGCGCATATACATACATACATACACGCGCATATACATGCATACATACACGCGCATATACATGCATACATACACGCGCATATACATGCATACATACACGCGCATACACATGCATACATACACGCGCATACACATACATACACACACGCGCATACACATACATACACACACACATACACACACACACATACACACACACACATACACACACACACATACACACACATATACAAATTACATATATACACACATATATAAATACATACGTAAATACATACATATACACACATACACATTATATATATATTTATATTATATATGTATGTGTATATTATGTATGTATATATGTATGTGTGTATATTGTGTGTATATATACACACACACACACACACACACACACACACATTCATATATACATACATATATACACACACATCACACACATATATAGTGGCTGTTGGTGGGACAGTGGGACAGTTTATGTACTGAAGATTGTTTGTGTTAACCTGCTTAGGAGTGCAAAGTGCACGAGGAACCCTATTTGTTACAACAGTCTTAATAGGGAAATTAACTGGTGAAGGTGTTGGGGACAGGGAAGGACAGTAGGGAGTGCCAATACCCAGGTCAGTAGATTGAGGTGCAACCACAGAAGAAGAAGAAGAAGAGTGGGTTTCCAATGGGTATGAGCTGTAAACAGTCAATCATGTGGATGAGACAGCACCATGTGTTCTATGTTAGCCTGATATGTTGGGGTGGATACTGTCCCTATTAAAAAGAGGCCGACAATTCCAGAACGGGTTAAAATTGTCAAAAAAAAAACCACATTGTGAGCTCTACATACGGACTGCAGCCAAGTAGAAAGATTTTAAAGTCTGCTGAAGCGACCAGTATGTCGGCCTACTGTGGGAAAGGGCCCCGAGATAAAACCAGACTTTCCACAGTGCTTTAGGATGTTAAAAAGATGGTTAAAGAGTTTAAGAGTTGTGTCATTTGTTCCCACGTGTATTATTACTCTTCTTATGGAGGACGGGAGTGATGGCTTTTTTCAAATGTCAGAGGCTGTGGTACTGCGGAAACAGTGTGTGGATGCATTGAAGAAATGGACATTCCTAGTTATGGAATCATTGATAATCAGTGTTGAGGGAGAGAAGAGAGGCCAAGGGGGTGTAGGCTGGGCTCTGTCAGAACAAAAAAGGACACATTCAGCATCTACAGTCTGAGCCGAGTACACTGGCTGAGGCTGGATGGTCGTAGCCGGGGACTGCTGCAGCGAGCGGCGTCCTTTTAGCAGAGGGGTACCCTGCTGTTCCTGGATGAATGAGACCTCCAGAACTTCTCCTGATCACGGCCTCCTTCAGTAATCTGCAGCAAGAGGAAGTGGAGGGCTTCACCGCTGGAAGGGGTCGGTTGGTTTGTTTTCCTGTGCTGGGCTGGCGAATCCTCCGAGCAGCATCCACAGGCGGTGGAGAGGAGACGGCAGCAGCAGAAGGCATTGCATCCAGGTCCGGCGAAGGCGGGACCACAGCAGTATCCGATGGATGGGCCGGAGCCTCATTAGGCAGAACTGCAAAGCGGTTTGACAGCTCCAGGCAAAGCCGTGATGTCGCTGCAGCTGAGCAGTTCCTGCCGCCACGAACCACCTCAGACCAGGATGGTTGCGTCCGAAGGTTGGTCCGATTAGGTGTCGAAGTAAGAACTGGGGCCTTGGGTCTGGTTCCTGTTCGAGCTCACTCAACACCTGGCTGAACCAGGACCACCGCCGATGGAACCACACACACGGCTCCCACAGCAGTGGTGGTAATCGACACCATCACATCAGCTTCACTGACATCAGATAGTCCGTTTTCCACAGCTACCGGGCTCTCCACCTTGGCACCAGGTTCAGCCTAGATCATCCAGGGCTGTAGCTGCAACCTCAAAAACACCAATCAGCGTAGTCAAAGCAGGATTGTAATTCTAGCTTTGCCTTGTTGGTCCATCTTCTCACGGTCTTGACCACAGGCTTAGCAGATCTTAGTTTCTGCCTGTACGTCGGGAGAAGATGAACCAGACAGTGATCAGAGAGTCCCAAAGCTGCATGGGGAACAGAGCGATAGGCGTCCTTTAATGTGATGTAGCAATGGTCCAGACTGTTTGTATCCCTGGTGGGACACTTAATGTGCTGTCTGTATTTTGGAAGTTCATGGTTGAGGTTTGCCCTGTTAAAATCCCCAAGAACAATGAGCAGGGAGTCTGGATGGTTTTGCGCCACATTAGTTATCTGGTCAGCCAGGTGTAACACTTCACTAACACAGGCCTGAGGTGGGATGTAAACACCGACCGGTAGATGGAGTGTGCTATCCGGGATGTGTTCACCAAGCCAGGTTTCGGTGAAGCACAGGGCGGCAGATCTGTAAAAGTCCGTATTTGTTTCTGTTGAGGAGTAGCAGTTCGTCCATCTTGTTGGCCAGAGAGCGGACATTCGCCAGATGTATTGACAGGAGTGCTGTTTAGAATCCTTGCTGTCTCAATGTAACTAGCGCTGCGACTCGTTTCCCACGTTGGTGTCTCCAGCAAATCCTGTGGAGAGCAGCTGCTCCTCTGACTAATAGCTCCGTGAAACTTTCTGGTTTGATGAAAACCGGTGAAAAAGGAGGATAGTCTGATGTTTAAGAGTTCCTCCCTGGTGAGTGTGACCAGAGAGGGAGAGCAGAAAACTAAACAGAGAGTCATTTATGCCTGACCGTCTTCTCTCTGTTCCTGTTATTTTGTCCACCTCCAGCATGTGGCACTCTCATAGTAAGAAACCAGTTTTTAAAAGACTTTTTTAAATTTTTTTTTATTTTTTTATTTTTTACCATGGATGGGATAGTGACAGTAGAGATACAGACATGAAACACCGGGGAAAAGAGGGGTATAACATACAACAAATGTCTTCAGTTGGGCATGTTAAAATAGTATGCATACCATTTTTTAACTTTTTGAGGGTTTAACTTACTGCACTGTTGTGTTTGTGCAGACTTCATGATCGCATAGGCTACATCTATACGTTACCACTCTCTAGTCGCAGTAACATTCCTTATTCTACATTCTGTTGCAACATTCCTGATCAGTAGACCTGTCAAACTATAGGCAAAAAAAAAACAAAAAAAACCACAGAACAAATCACTGCGAAGCTATGTATTTCAAGTACATATGCTGTCTCTCAGCGTTTCTCCCACAACTACTGTGAGGCCCTGAGGCGCTGGAGACAGCAGCAGATTCTAACTGGTGATACACACTCCATCAAAGGGACACCGCAACACCCTGATGTTCTCTGGCGGGCCTCTTGCTGCCTGCCAGGCAGATCTGACGCGCCCCCACAGACCACCTCCTGACACCAAAGGCTGTTTCTGCTATCTGTTCCACACCAGAGTACAGTAGGTACCTGCTAATGTTTGATGGACATGGTCGTACTCCACCTTGAAGGACCATAACTGCAGTTTTTCATGTTTTAGTCCATTAACTACAGCACAAATTGTCTACACTTTACATTACTGCCAAGTGTAGCGTAAGTTCTTTGATTGATTTCCTGCCTTCAAGGCAGCCACCCATTTCAGCTCATTTCAGTCCATTTGAAAATCAACTTGCAGAGACTTAAAACTGGCTTGAGATACGTAATCCACCAGAGTCATTCAGTTACATTTAGTTATTGTATAAGAAGCTGCATGCAGGGACTTTTACATGTTTTTATTTTTTAAGGATGCTGTGACATCAAGATTTTTGAGTCAGCTGGTGAAAAGATGATCAATAACAATACGCTGACACTGTGAAAGATTTGTTTGTTTCTTGAGTAGGAATAGCTTACTGTTAGGAAGGCAACTCTCAAGTCCCAGATGTCAGAATTAAAATTACTTTTACTGAAAAAAAAAAAAAAAGCCACTAAATGTTCACATTGATGGATTACCTTTCAAGATGTTTCAAGTTGACTAGTGAAGTTGCTTTTCATACATTGCTAACAAGACCACAAGAGTCTACAGCCATGCCAGCAGCTCTGTGAGGCTGTACTTAGGCACAGCGGTGCTTTGAGCTTAATGCTAACGTCAGCATGCTAACATGCTCACAATGACAATGTTAACATGCTGATGTTTAGCAGGTATAATGTTGATCATGTTCACCAATTTAGTTTAGCATGTTAGCATGCTAACATTTTCTAATTAACACTAAACACAATGTACAGGAGAGACTGATATGAAGGCTGATATTTTTGTAGGTATTTGGGCATAAACCAAAGCTTTGGACAAATTGACCTGATGATGGTGCAACAAGTAAAAGGATCACCAAAGTTATTGCAGTCATCCTGAAGGGGATATGAATGTGTTTACTGAGTTTCATGGTAATCCATCCAATTGTTGTTGAGACATTTCAGTCTGGACCAAAGTGGTGGAGCATCCTTAGAGCCATGCCGCTAGCATGGCTACAAACAATTAATGCCTGAAAAGTAGGAAACCAAATGGAAAAGACTAAAGTATGCTTTGGAAATGAATCAGCAGTTATCCAAAGTATACAAAATGCTTTAATTTATCAGCTAAAACTATCTGGTATGGTCCTTTAATATACACAGCATATTGTTGAGAGCTTTATGTAAGCTGTCAGTAGAAATTAAAATTAATATTAATTATCTATTTCAAGTGTAGTTATGTTTTTCCTGGTAAACATAAAGCAATTAATGGACGGTTAGCAAAGAGGTGTGGGATGCAGAGGAAGAATGATGGACAGGAGATTTACATCAAAAGACAAGGCGTGGGGGGAACAGACAGTGCTCACCTCCACAGTGTGCCAGGCCGTAGAGGACATAGCCTTTATGACAGAGGCACTGGAAACTGCCGGCAGAGTTGACACAAAAGTGGTCACAGGCACGGTCGAAAGAGCACTCATCAATGTCTGTACAGAGAGAAAGACAAGCTGTTAGAAATTTCTCAGTTCAACAAATTACAAAAAAAAAAAAGATCTTTTCATTTTTCAAACAGGACTCTTCCATCCTCCTCTCATGGCACATTTTTGAAAGGAAGACGTCTTCTGTTTGGTACTTGGTATAGTGGTTGACCTCCTGGAGTCATGCAGTTTTCCATTTCGATGCACTGAAATGGAATTTTCAAAGTATTTTTGAAATAACAAGCGGCCACAGCAGGAGTCAAAAGAACGTCTGCTTTTCACCTGATAATAGGAGCTGAAGTGCCATGTTTTTTCTCTCCACATAGAACCTGCCAATCACCTTCCCTTTTCTCCTCTTAACCATACCACAAATGACCCAGTATTATTAGAAACCCCAACATCTTACTTCTCAATCATTTGTCCTGAGGTCATATGTATACCATGTGTATCCAATTATTGTACAAATCAACAATTACTTTAGTATTTAAATATGTCAGATGCTTTTAGTGTCTTTGGCCCTTCTGACCCTTTCGGTCTCCTCACACCTGCAGATCCACATTGCAACAGTTCCTTCCTGCCCGTCAGTAGCCTCTCGGTCTTATCCTTTTGAGCGGTTCTGCTCTCTTACACGAGCATCCTGATAAGTCGCTTAAATGTCATGGGCACATAAAGACCACAAGGATTGATACATGAAGCTACGGGAGATGGATGACATTTGGTTTTATTACGATCAAGGTTTCCCTCAATGTCAGCAATAATCTGTGTCAAGCCCAGGCAACACATGCTGGGAGAAAATGGGGATTTGCTATAACTTTGCTGGATGTCTAATTGGCTAATTTAAGAAAGGTTCCCAGGATTTTCCCAGGAATATCATGCTTTCATCCACTATATCTGAACCTCCTCCGGGTTATGAGGCAGCGCCAGCCACCATCAAACAGATGACGCTGGTATTCCACAGCAATTACAGGAGTTCAGTTAAATAATGGGTTACCTTGAAGAAACCAAGAAGACAGACTGAAAAACGTCTGCACAAATCTTGCATAGTTGTACAGAATTGCACAAAATATTCACGCTGGGCATAATCCTTCATGTACAATACAGCTGAACTCAGACAATGAAGACAGTCAGTGAGGTTAATACTTGGCAGGCATGTTGTGAGAGCATCAAGAAGATGAAAATGTGCTGTGATTAAAAGCTTCTTAAGTGATCAGTTTACAAAAGAGCACACGAGCTTTGGAGAAGATCCACATTTAATATTCAAAAGTTGGAAAACCCCCAAAATGTTTAATTGATGCACACATGACTCAACTCCACCTCATTTAGATAAATACTTTTACAAAAAAGTGTTGAACATCTAACAAATAAAAGGATCTTTCAGAACCTGGTGCACTAGTTCTTTATGGAGAAGTCAAAAGTGAGTACAGATGAAAAACCTTTACAAGAACAAACTCATACAGACTTCGCTATTTGTCCCCTGTGGTGGGTCATAACAGCAGTGGTAGATGAGAGCAGCATGGGCTTGCACATGCTGTATGAGGCATTGCAAAAGTGATTGTTTTCGGCATATTATGCCTAAACTTTGCTCAGCAGCACAATTTTAAGAGAGGAGTCTAAAATCTTCTGGGAATTAGGCGTGGTGACTGAGTTTACCCTCAAAAAATGTTGCAGTAAGTGACGCCAGAAGCCGATCTGCAACTTATCATTATATCGTTTTGTGTTGTGCCACGCTACAGAGTAGATGTGTGAAGGCATCTGGGACTCCGACAACCCTTATTTACCAGGCAGCTAAGGTGAAGTATGCAGTGTGTGGGCAAGACTGCATCATGAGATGATATGATATGCATCATAGGTCATCGCTTACGCTGGAAATAACAAAATCAGAGTTTCCATCAATAATTTCTTCTCTTTGCTCTCTGTTAATCTGCCCACTCATTGCACCAGACTGATCTGGGTGGCAGAACTCAATTCATCACTTCAACCTCCACCAGTGATCAATATAAAATTCTAGGGAGGCAAATGAAGTTGACTGAAACTATGAAAAAGTAACTATTGTTTATACAGAAGAGATAAGAGCTCAATCATAGATGTTGCCTCTGAGTGCCCTCATATGGATTAGGAGTGAGAAGGAGATTTTGGAGGGTGTTGAGGGTGGAGGAATGCTAACAGGAGCTCAGCAGACATGCCCCATCCTGATTTATGGGCCGTGGTCCACTGACAGCAGGGAAACACCATGACTGTTTAAACCAAGATAAACCCAGAGTTCAGTTTACACATCTCAACACCTCGTGGAGACAGCAAACGTCTTTTTAAGTGTTACTGAACACCACCCCCAAGCACTTATTAACTAAACTGTAGTACTGTACCGTGGTTGTAAACCTGCTAATCCTTAATCTTCTGAATGTATGCTCATAAGAGAGATTCATGAGAATTTTAAAGGGTTTAAGATTTAACACACATGAATATCAGCCTAGGAAAACAGATGTATAATGTCATCCATGGCTCTGGAGGAGTTTTGTCGACTCTGAGAAAATAAGACATCACTATGACATCATCAGGGTTATCTCAAGTTGGGCTTGAAGAACTAAACTTCTTACATCCTGGCTTTTGAATGTTTATCTTTTCTTTTTCAGTCAGACACATGCCAAGGACCTTTAATACCATTGTTATCCTGCCTTGTTTGTAAATTCATTGTTCAGTAAAAAAAAAAAAGACACTATTGAGTTGCATTAAGCCCAGTTCAGACCAAAGATTCTCAACAAGACGAGTTGAAACTTGCAACTGCTTGCAATGCACCGGGTCTGCAACGTTCTGAAACCTGCCAGTTTACACCAATGTGATTAGACAAGACAGTGTATCATTTCCATAGCAACGACTCTCTGTACTTACGTTCTAACTGCCGGCTTTTCAGGCTGTTTTTGCAGCTGGATATAATTTGTAGCGTCTTAAAATATGAATGAGGATAGTGATAGTGAGTTACTTGCTACATTTGCATTTCTAGTATTGATGAAACTGCGAAAACATAAAAAAACAAGAGGGTTAAGATGACGGGCTGACTTCACTATGAGCTGATTGGCTGTTGAAATAGGTGATGTGCCTTACGTTCTAAAACCAGCCGCTGGCAATGTGACAAGTTGAGTCGCAGACGACGCCATCAGCCGGCTTGAGTCAGGTTGAGACAGACCATTTCACGCTGCTGCAACTTTTCCCTGCGATGTTCTAAAATGGTTTTGTCTCGTCATGAATCTTTGGTCTGAACTGGCCTTTATGGGAAATGTAGGAACCAGTCTTTATGGAGCTTGCTCAATACTAGGTTAATACTAAATACTAAAAGTTATGATATCTTGGCCCTTGCTGCTTTTATTCTGACCATTCTTTTTTCAGTCCGTCTCTGGTGAGTCCTCCAACTGTATGAAAGTGCAATACTAAATCCCTGGAGTGCCCCTTTAATCACAGATTTGCACACTAAAACCAGGGGTGAGAATCAGTTGAGGAGAAATCATTAAGGTAATACTGAGAGGCACTCTACTTTTATTTTGCCCTCCTCTCATTCCACAGTTGAGAAAAATGAAAGGAATGAGAGAAGATAAGGAGCACACAGGTGACTCAGAAGTGTGGAGTGTGTGTGAACCTGGCAACACCTCACTGAACAAGAGGTGAGCTTTATTACAACTAGACAAAACACACAGCAACAAAAAAGGACAACACTGTTCCAAAGTTGCCCCTGTGCACCCAGACAGCACATGGCTGAGTTGGTTAAGGCATGATGCCACAGACAAAAAGCAGCGATTTACATTCCTACATGCACAGACCATATTTTCTCAGTTATCTGTGTTATTTGGGCAAAATAAACTTTGCATTGTTCGGCTCCAAATAATGAGAGAAAGGCATCCTACCAAAAATAGATTTGAAGTGACAAGAAAGTGACACAATGTATATTTTCAATGACCGCATAAGACGTTTGCGTACTGTGTACAGCTTGGTGTGATTCAGTGTAGCAATTCTAAACCCATTGCATGACACTGATGTGTACCAGACTGGATATTGATTGACCACATCAATAAAGAAAAGAGAATTAAAAAATAGCATGTCATCTGTTTTTCCACTCGGAGCGAGGCTCCACAATTCTAGCCTGCCTGTCTTCTTTCCCCAGATGTTTCTGTAGTGGCTTGATTCATCCAAGAAGCTCTAATTCCCCACACCTGTGTTCAGCCATGGCAAACTCTTTATTTGTTCTGCAGCTAGTCCTCCCAGCTCCTGCTGAGCGATGGCTACCACCAAATATGACAGACAAACAAGCCAGAGAGGCCTGGTTTGGCTTCTCTGCAGGCTGGAGGGAACGTATTTTTGTGCCACTAGGAGGACAGTCTTTGGTTTACCATTCTTGCAAATCAATGCAAAAATCACTATCTATAAGAAAGAAAGTGTTGAGGACATGCTTTTGGGTAGTAGTCCACAGGAAGATTCGTTTTATCCGTGGCAAAAAGTCAAAAGGGCTACCTACCTTGACAAGTTCTCTCATTGGTCAGCAGCTTGTAGCCTTTCTTGCAGCTGCACTCAAAGCTGCCCACTGTGTTTCGACACACGTGATCACACCCTCCATTGTTAAGACGGCACTCATCAATGTCTGTTAACAGAAAATCATCAAATTACCCAAAAGTTAAACTTTAACCTGCAATATGTGATATTTTTGGCCACTTGGGGCAGTGGAAACAAGCTGTGAAAATAACACTGACATATTTTCTTGTTTCATTGTTAGCAAACAATGCTAACAAGCCATAATATAAGGAACATAAGTCCAATATTCACTCTCTTTTTGCTCTGTTTTTGGTCTCCACCAACTCCTGAGAAAAATATCTGGCACTTCAGCTGCTAAATGCTCCACTATGTTCTCCAGCTAGTCGCTAACTGTGTCAGTTGTTTAGTGCTGGGCAGGTAGCGTACAGTGGGTTTTTAAAGCTGAGGGGAACCGCTGAGTCAGGTCATAATTCTCTTGGGGTTGATCACTATGAGAGACCCCTTTCACGTACAAGTAGTCACGTGATCCATTGGTAATATAAATATACTGATTATAGCAGCTTTAACAACAGTTCATAAAAAGTTGTCAAATCTTAACAGCGAGGTGGAGATATAAGAACAAAGGCATGGTGCCGAACTATTCAAAAAAGGATGATTATGTGTTTGGTCATGACAGTCTTGCAGAAACTGGAAATGAGCTTCAGGGACTTCCTTACTGGCCCTCAGAAGGTCTAAAATCAGTTTGTGTGTGGCTGTAATGGGATGCAGCTCTCACACAGCAAAGCCCCCTGGCAGTAAGGCCTCTAAATCATCATTGTCCATGTCCCTCCGATTACTCTGCTCTTTATTTCTGTAGCCAATACCCAATCGATATATCATGTGTTCATCTCTGCTTTTGATGGTGCTCTGCCTTGGCAAGTTTGGCAGCGTCTCTGATTAATTCTGAATCATCGTCACAAATGAGGCGTCTGTCTCTTGAGGGAGTCTTCATCATCTGTTTGAAATAAATGCATCAAATGCCTGGCCTGCAGCAAGCCCCTGTCTTCTTGTGCCAGAGCTGCCTGGGTTTGTTTTCCTCTAGTTTTCTCTCAAAACAAACCAATATAAGACAATGTACTTTTATGAGAGTTGTAGGTGTAACATTACGAGCTGTAGAAGGATGACAGATTTCTATCTCCGCTTTTCTGGAAACACAGATTGTCCTTATTCTCTCCCAAGTCGTCTACTCTCTGACTAAGTAGTGCCATTGTTTTCTAAAGCCCCTTTCACACATGCAGTCTATCCCTGAAATGTTCAGGAACATTTCCTGCAAAGGGACATGTGTGAATGGGAGCAGGGATTGATATTCAGGGAAATCTGTACTGCTAAGGGATTATGTCCGACTGATGAAAGAAGCTTTCACGTGCAGCGAGCAAACCAATCACAAGACTCCGCTGATGATGCATTTAAATCGGGAACTTGTTTATGGTTGCCTAAATGCCAAAGCTTTCGCTGGTGATATGATAACTGAATATTAAGTACATTACAAGAATATTGGGCGGACAAAAACGGCTCCTCGCCCGCAACGTTCCCGAAAATAATAAGAGACGTCTTCCGCCGTGTACACGTACATCCAGCGTTGCCTCATCATCTTCTTCTTCTGTTGAGTTTTATGGCGGTTGGCATCCATAAGTGTTGTATTACTGCCATCTGCTGGACTGTCCCTTGGCCCATCTTTTCCGGCATTGCCATAGCACGTGTGAAAAGGCGCAAAACAGAAATGTTCCTGAACGTAGCTGCATGTGTGAATAGTGAAAATCACTAGCGGTGCCTGAAAGGTTATCCCAGTAATTTAGAGGGAACTATGTGTTGAAGAGGCTTAAGTCTACGAATATAATTCTCAGTTTTACCCTAAAGTTTGGAATTGATTTTATTAGACATAATATTAAAAAAAAGTTGAGTTGAGGATGCTGTGCCAAAACTCAGAAAGGAGGATGATGGTAATGTAGTGGAAAAACTGTCAAGAAAACTGGTGGCATGACAAAATATGCAGCTGAAAAGCAAACATTGTAAGAGCACTTGTGGGTGCAAAACAATGATAGTTGAATTTTCTCTTCATGGACTGCACTAACAGGTTGGAAAAGGTGCTAACAAGGAGGGTGGGTGTAAATAGCTTGATAATAATTCCTGTGAGCTCCAGGTGGAGAAAGAAGCTCCAATGTGCCTGGCAACACGACAAGCGGGAGATTAATTTGGTGACAGCTGGACAGGTGCAGTTTGAATGGTGATGCTTTACCTTTGCAGGTCTTGCGGTCCGGCTGCAGTGTGAAGCCAACAGGACAGCTGCAGCGGACTCCTGTCACTGAATCATGACATGTGCTATCACAGCCGCCATTGTTCACTGCACAGGTCTCTGCAGGAAAACAAGCACTCACAGTCAGACAGACCCTATAGAAAAATACACCAGAGATGCTTGTCTTGACCTATTTATTTCTCCCCATCAAAACAGCATACATGCATACTGGTATTATAGTAAAAATGGGAAGGCACAATATTATATTCAGCATTCATTTTTTGTGTCAAAGGAGCAAGAAATAGGAAGCAGAGCAGGGCTTTCAGGTCCTCAGTAGTACATAGGAATGAAGAGGAAACAAGAATAGAGAAGAGTCATAAATGCAGCAGCTGGATGAGATTAACAGTGAGAGAATTGAGGAGATGCTTGTGAATAATTAAAAGAAGACAGTCATTAGGAAATATTACAACCAACACAGCCAAGTATAGGGTTTCACACGGTTTCTCTATGTGTGTGTAAAAGTATGTAAGTGTGTGCATGTTTGCTTCTCTTTGGTCAAGGTGAATTACGACCTCTAAAAGTCCTTCGTACTGCGGGGCATCTGTCTCCCCTCCATCATGAGGGCAGAGGTTTGACTTCCAGACAGATACGGACAAAACCACCACTTTTTCCTGGTTTTGACAAAAACTTCCAGGCATTTTGGGGATAAAAAAGCAATTTCAGCTACCTGGGCCCTATGTTGGCCAGACTGATTTGAAAAAGGGAGGTAGTCAGTCAAGACAGGATAGCGGAGGTCTCTTCTCTAGACAGTGACAAATTTCACTGAGACTTTCATTTTAAGCAACAGTACAGGAGAAATTTGTTCTCACATAAGGGAGACTTGTGCGTGCCTTAATAGTTTTTGGCAGCTTTATAAAAAAGTCTCACACTTCGTAACAAAAAACAAATAAAAGAAACTTTTCCGACCTGGAACAATCACTTTTAACTTGCTGTAAGGCAACTGGTCATCCACACAGCTCATCACTTCTCTGTAATGGGCTGTAGGATGCTGGCTGGCAGCTCTTCTAAAAAGGAGCCAGCATAGCTGGGTTAGCTGAGGACTTCACACTGGCAAGGAGATGGCAGCTCACACGTGGCACTAAAGAGGGAATGCAGCCGCACTGGTTTTTTATAGAGAACGAGGATCCCTTTGGGGAAACACCTAATCCTCTTCACTTAAATCTAAAACTGCACTGCCTGCAGCAGCCATAATGAAACTTTATAAAGCTCTTTCTCCAAACAAAAAAACTACTGTTGACTGGAATTATATATCAAAGCAAAACAGGTGCTTACAGTGATGTAATTTTATGTTTTATAGCCGTTTCATAGAAAACAGCTCCAAACAATTCAGTGGATGTTGTTGCTGAAGGCAGAACATGATGCATCAATTTACTTGGACAAATTTCAGGTACATATATTAATACACAGGGTTGAATAAAAATAAGGTAAACACTTTATGAAAAAGGACTTGGGAATAACTAAGTCAACATTGCAAACACTACAAGAAAGGTGGGTTGTCTTAGGTTACATGACAATTATCAGTATTTGTGACCCCCTTTAAACCCTACCATATATACACCGATCAGCCATTCAACGATCAACATTATGACCACTGACAGGTGAAGAACATTGATTATCTCGTTACAATGGCACCTGTCAGTGGGTGGGATATATTAGGCAGAAAGTGAACATTTTGTCCTCGAAGTTGATGTGTTGGAAGCAGGAAAAATGGGCAAGAATAAGGATGTGAGCAACTGTGACAAGGGCCAAATTGTGATGGCTAGACGACTGGGTCAGAGCATCTCCAAAACTCCAGCTCTTGTGGGGTGTTCCCGGTCTGCAGTGGTCAGTACCTACCAAAAGTGGTCCAAGGAAGAAAA
>LKNJ01006823.1:15969-43228 GCA_002120245.1 Maccullochella peelii
GCTTTGGGCAATGTTCTGCTGGGAAACCTTGGGTCCTGCCATTCATGTGGATGTTACTTTGACACGTACCACCTACCTAAACATTGTTGCAGACCAAGTACACCCCTTCATGGAAACGGTACTCCCTAATGGCAGTGCCCTCTTTCAGCAGGATAATGCGCCCTGCCACACTGCAAAAATGGTTCTGGAATGGTTTGAGGAACACGACAACGAGTTCAAGGTTTTGATTTGGCCTCCAAATTCCCCAGATCTCAATCCAATCGAGCATCTGTGGGATGTGCTGGACAAACAAGTCCGATCCATGGAGGCCCCACCTCGCAACTTACAGGACTTAAAGGATCTGCTGCTAACGTCTTGGTGCCAGATACCACAGCACACCTTCAGAGGTCTAGTGGAGTCCATGCCTCGATGTTTTGGCGGCAAAAGGGGGACCTACACAATATTAGGCAGGTGGTCATAATGTTATGGCTGATCGGTGTATATAACTGTCTCTCTCGGTTGGTTTCAACTTCTGGACGCTGCTTCCCTTTGTCGATACAGTTTGAATTTGTTTGGTATATGTTGTCATGATTTATATAAGAGTTTCCTAGATAACTTATTTTTTCTTTGGCTGATGCTCATGCAGTTTTACAAAGACCATTTGCTTTTAAACTTTAACCTCTATTATAGCTTTCAAATGTTTTCAATATCGAATGATGCTCTTTATAGCATTGTTTGTCAATGTGTTTAAAGCGACTTTTAAAAGAAGAAATAATCTTCCACCTACAATTTAAAAGTTGAATTTATAATCAATAAAACACACCTTTGCTAGATTAAATACACTCAGGGGTTTTACAGCCTTACTTGGTCTGGTATGGTGGCTAATGTAACTAATGTTAGCTAACTGTACATAGAAATTGCTGTGACGTTACTGAGTCAGTTTGAGGTCTTAATGACTTTTCTTTACTTGTGCTACTGTTACACTACATTTTGGCATTTACCATTAGCATGCCACTTTAATGTACTTTAGAGCTGAAATCCTTTATTTCTATTATTTTGTCTGCTCCCTGTAGTTGGCAGAACACAGTGATTCTTCCTCTGATCATTTACAGGAGAATGAGAGCTCATGATGGAGTATTGGGCAGAGGGGGGCTTCCAGTTAATACCCCAGTCCCAACCCAGGCTTGAGAGTAGCACTGTGGGTTCACATAATTGCAAAGTGTGAGCAGAGACAGTTGGCAGACGAGATGATAAGACAGTGTCAGGACATGCCTCCAAAACGCTTAGTCAGGCAGCCACCTCACCAAACTGTAATGATCATGTGTTAAGAGAGCAAAGAAATATTTCTGACATTATGGTTTTGTGAAGACAGAGGAGAGACACACGCTCTGGTATGCATGTGGGTTTGTGTGTTTTGGATGCACACCAACCACATCTACAGTGCACCATGTTGGGACCCGCAATTACAGTAACAGTGGGCAGACTTCTGTAAATATTCCAGTGTGATGTGTAGGGTGTTTGGTCTAATGCTGAGCCTTTACGGTATAAGTTTCATACAGAGGGGTTCAGACAGTGTACATAATCTTTTAACAGAAGCCACAGGATTTCTAGCTGCAGCACTTCTTGACTTACGTCACAACTGTTGACAAGCAACCTCATTGCAACTTGTCATCAGCCATTTATGATGACTGCAAATAAAATACTTCCACGGGCGAGTGGACAGAATTCACAAAAAGGCTTTTTTTTTTAAAGAGAAAACACTGTGTTGTTCTTGACCAAATAGCAAACATGCAGCTGGAGTAAAGTTACTCAGAAGGTACAGTTGTTATCAGACAAAAATCGGACTAAAGCTCTGAGGTGAATGCTCTCTCAATAACGTAAACCAACTCTGAAAGTAAACCACAGAGCTGGCTTCAGTATGGTACAGTTACACAGGAAATCAGGGGAAAAACCTGATAAATGAGGATGCAAAATATGCCTCTTTCTCCTAATGTTTCTATTTCTGAGGGAAAAAAAAACAGAAACTAGGACACAAAATCCTAAAATAGTTCAGACTGTTATATCGTAGCATTTGGGGAAACTCAGTGTACATACAGTAGTAACAACTAGTAAGTTAAAACACTATTGTTTCGCTTCTTACCTTGAACAGGCTACTCCTCTGAGAACAAGCCGCCCTCAGTCTCTTACATGGTATAATTAAATTGTAAATCTCTTTGATGTATCATGGTTTGATATATCCTCACAGTTTTCCTGGCATCTTGGCCATATCTATTAAAACACAGTTCATCCTGAAAATTGGGCTTAATAGCATTAGTGATATTATCAAAATGCAAAAAGTAAAAAAAAAAAAAAAAAGTGCTCCGTTGTTCATTTTACTGCAAATGTAGTGAAACAAATTACTTTTGGCCACCAGAGAGAAGAAGAAACTGGGCTGGAATAACATGGATATATTCCCTCGAATTGATTATTTTCACCATTTTAGGACACAAGATTACATGTGTTTGAAAAAGCTTAGTTTAGAGGGATTCTGTGTTTTATCTTTTGTATGAAGCAGCGCTGAATCATGGACACATTATTGGCTCCCTCACCAAAGCTAATAGGCCGTGAAGATGGAGTTTGGGAACATCATGGTGGAGTGTTTGAAACAGCGCAAGCTTAATATAGCTCATTTCAGTTCTATCAAAACACAAATAAAACCAAAGACTTTGGTCTGCCTCTTAAAAGCCATGACAGTTAAATTGATGGTGCTTTGGACTTTTGACAAAGGATACTTGCACTTGTGCTAATACATCCTTATTCAGTAGATCAATCAAACTGATGGTCACAACCTAAAATTGA
The DNA here is from genome assembly GCA_002120245.1 of Maccullochella peelii. Taxonomy (NCBI): domain Eukaryota; kingdom Metazoa; phylum Chordata; class Actinopteri; order Centrarchiformes; family Percichthyidae; genus Maccullochella; species Maccullochella peelii. Next base: position 18,787 of record LKNJ01006823.1, read on the forward strand.
GGGTATGTGGTATGATTAATGCGGCAGGGCTAAAAAAAAAAAAAAAAACAGAAAACAAATCTGTATTAATTTTTGGACTTCAATCTTTACTTTGACCTTTTTTGGCCTCGAAGAGTTACTTAAATTAAAGCATCTGAGACATAAATGCACTCATAGACATCTTAAATGTGACAAGGGGCCCCAGGTAGACACTGTTTTATTGTAAGGGGTCACAACTCTTTAATAGATCTTTAATAATGTATTGTTAAGTTCATCATAAGTTTTTATGTGAAGTCTTAATTTGAAAGGTCACTACAGCTGTCAGATAAATGTAGTGGAGTAAAAAGTACAATATATGGCTCTGAATTGTAGTAGAATAGAAGTATAAAGTTGCATAAAATGGAAACACTCAAGTACCTCAAAACTGTACTTAAGTACAGTATTTGAGTAACTTCACCACTAGTTTCACCACTGTCAAACTGACTGAAAGCAGGGAGATGATTTTGACAAGAAAAATCTTTCTATTTGACGACATTAGATACAGTATATCTCTATCTCTTTACATAATGTTCATACTGCTGGTCAGAGGCTCCCTGTTTGCAGCTGTGTTTTGAAAAGGTGTGGTTTGACACAGGCAGCGCTTGTTATTGAGAGGGCATTCACAGAAGGAAGAGGAAGGTGGTGGTGGGGGGGTCAGAGGTCAAGGGTCAGAAGGATGATGTCCCTGTGGGGAGGGGAAGGGCCTGATCAGTGTCTGCTAGGTTAGCTTCCTCTACTCCCCACACCCACAGACCCCCAGAGAGAGGAGTCAGAGGAACACATATTTACCATTGGGGAACAGCTGTGGGGCTGCCTGGGGCTGGACACTCCTCTCCCCTACATGCACACGCACACCCACACACACGCACACATTGTAGAAACACCACTTTAGTTCTCTGTACACTTGAACCACGCAGCATTCGCGTGTTATGTAAATCATCAGCATGAGACAAGAACTAATCTAATGTAGTATATTGTATATCCACCTTATTCCTATAGCGCCATGATGATACCTTGTGTGAATTATGGGTGCAACTTCCAGAGATTTTTGGGAAATAAATGATGTGGGCACACAGCCTTAAATGGGATAATGTGATACCTCTGCCTTCTACCATCGAGGGATCGGAGGACGACCTGAAGAAGTTGACATTGATTATGTACAGCAGCATATTTAGCTACTTTATTGAAATTTGGTTCCCACAGTAATCAAGTCGGGCACATTTTATTAAATGAGGTGGAACACAACCTTGTGTATTCAAAAGCAGACATAGTAGACAATGTAGTAGCAGACAAGTCTGCTGTTTTGGATTCGTCTTCTTTTAGTAGACGATGGAATTATGATTATTGATAGGAACAATCCCTTTTCATTTTCAGTTTATGTTCGACACACTGTTTAAACCACATATTTAGTTTAGCATGACTGTTGATGCAGCCACGAATAGCACAACTTGTTCCTGACACTTTAGCTAACGCTAAGCTAACTTTGTTGATTACAGCTGTGCGAGGCCACTTGTTCAGGTTGTCCTCCTTTCAGGTTGTAGATTAGAAAGTAGAGGTATGATCCCATAATCCCGTTTATGGCTACCCCAACAGGTTGTGTTCCCACATTATTTATTTCCCAAAAAGCTCCAACAAAAAAAGAAGACACCTGTAGCACGCTGCTAACTCTCGCAGACACCGGTCCAGTGAAAGGAATAACCGGAAGTTGCGCCCATAATGGGGCTAGGAATAACGTGGATAGCATGGATGAGAGTGGATCTTCTCTCCTGAATTAAACAAATTGTTAATGTCCATTTATGCCTGCAGGAGGCGATAATGACATGAGAGAATGATATTATGTGGTTGCAAAAGAAAAGACAGCCTCTTACTGGTAACAACTGATCAAACAGCAGTGATTACTTTTCAAATCCGAACAACAAACTGATGACGACAGGTCCTTTCTAAAATGAAAAGGGTGACATCTCAAGGCAAAAGTGTTACCTCGCAACATGCAATCATGCAGATAAATATTCCACACAGTGCAGACAAAGTGCAATTTTGTTGTTTGTGTGCGAGATGAGGCTTTTTCTAGTTAGTATGAGCGCTGCAAGCCTTGACAGACAAGAGCGAGTGGTGGTTAGTGCTGCAAGCTGAGAGACAGGGACAGCCAGATTCATGTCTGCGCTTTATGGTGTCTTTTATGGTCAGATAATTTCAGAATTAATGTTGTTAGGCTGTTATGTCAAGTCTCTAAGCACCGTCAGTGGCCCAGCTGTAAAATGTATGTTCTGTCACTAAAAAAACCATTTCAGAAAGCATTAGTTATTTTTTGTTTTTACCTATAATTTATGTCAAACTATGACTTAATTCACCAAATTCTACAAGCCAAATTTGCCAAGTGAATTCCACTTCTACGGTCCAATGAGTCTATATTTAGCCTTACACTAAACTATATGGCACACATTTAGTATGCGGTCCATGTACACTCACCCATGGTACAGCTGGGGTGACGGATTGGGCCTTTAAGCACATCGACAAAATAGAAAAAAGGTAAAAGGCCTTTTGAGGGTTATTTATTTATTTATTTAAATTGAGTAAGAACGACCATGTTTATCCCTGCACTATTTCAGTTATTTTCAAAAAACACAATTTCAGAATAAAAATGAATTTCAGTCCCTGTAATTAAAGCATGTACTCTCTGGATTGGTCATTCAGATGTGCCAGAGGAGGAAGCAGATGCTCAACTCTGACAGTAACAGGTCAACACCACAAAGCATGCACATTTTACATCGAGTGCCACAGTTCGACCAACGTGTCCCGATCCCAACATGCAGCGTCCAGAGACAAAGATTCTCAGCAGTTAGAGGACAGAACACTGTGAGATACATCCGAATACGCCAGCATTATGTTATGGATTATGTTATGGGCATATGCATGTATACTACATGTGATGCATACATGCATGCTGGATATGTACTGTATGTTTGTGGGGTTGTTTGTATAGCTTTCTGTTTGTATTGTAAAATGTATCTCTCTTCTCTTCGTGTGTGTGTGTGCGTGTGCGTGTGTGTGTGCGCGTGTCTGGCATAGTGTGGCCAACTCTTCAGATGATTGAACTCCTGAGCATGTCTGCATCTGCCTGCTATTTGTGAATGTTTATGATTTGCTGTGCTAACAACGTGAATGCTTCCACGTGATGCCTGCTCCTTTCTGATATCGAAACTCACTTCATACACAGACATTTTATGCACAAATAAAACTGATTTTTGTTAGGACTGTCAGTCAGTAATCTGACTTGAAAGTGTGTGTGTGTGTGTGTGTGTGTGTGTGTGTGTGTGTGCATGAATGAGAGAGAACAGTCCATGTGTGCCATCCATAAAAGCCCTGCTCACACTAAAATTCCCACCTAAAGTATGCAAGATATCAACAGAGGTGAGATAGGAAGGATAAAGAACCGACACCTCCAAACAGAGCAGCATGTGGCAGATTATTACAGAATGCACAACCAAGCCTGGGTAAGAAGAGACACCACAAAATGAATGAAAATGTGGCAGAATGCGTATGAAACACCCCACAAGATGGATTGAACAGTGAAGCTGCAGCATACTGAAAGAGCCCACCAGACTAACGACAAAGCCACTGACAAGGCAAAAGCTGTTTTGTAATCATGCTACACGTTCCTTTTGGATGAAGTATCCAGAGACTCAATGCATCAGCAACGTTTCCAAATCAATAGTGAGGCTAAACAGGTGTGGATTTTCACTTTGTGTGGTTGCTATGGATACCCTCTACACTCTATACATCATTAACTATTTCCAAATGCGGACTGAGAAGTAATTATCACTAGGTGCCATGCAGACAGTGCCAACAACCCCAGTAAGCCATTTTTATCTTGTTTGTGACATTTAAAACTGTTTGAAACTTAATTCAGGATTAGAATACGAGTTCTTGGTTCCAAGAGAAACCATTTGTAGAGGTAGCTGTTGCATCTTGTAACAAGTCATATTTCTCAAAAAACTATTTTTTGCTGGAGGGATAAAGTTATTGTATTTAAACCTGGCACACCAACTTGAAATATCAGTGTACACTGATGAAGCTTTTAAAGTGTTACATTAAAAAAAAACAACCACAGTTTCATCATGCATTGCTTTTGAATATTTTCTTAAGGTGGGAAACCCTACACAGTTACAGTCCTAGTGCACAGAAAGGGGGCCTTACTGAAGGTCTTCCAATGTTCTTGTCACTCACTCTCCCATCAGTGGTTCATTTGGCAGATTGTTTGTTATATTGAGGTTTTATTAACTAATAGAATGTCTGGGAGATGGAGCGCCCCCATGTCGACCACAGAGCTGCCCTCCCTCCACCTCGGTAACCCCAGACTCTGAGGGGGAAATCAGAGATTTTAACTGGCTGACTGCTTCCTAATCTGGCACACCAAATGTACATTTGCTCTTCCTTGGGAATAAGACCGGCTAAAACATATAATTTGGATGCGGTCATCTTTGTGGCATCCCCCTGGCCTAGCAGGGTACAGCAATAATGACAGATTGGCTGACCAGACCTTGACATAGGTCTGGCTCTCATCAGGGCTGCGGTAATAAAGGGGATCCAGAAACACTGAGCTAATCAGCCGCTACCCAAACCAAGCCCTCAAACTTAACAGCCACTGAAACCAAGCAACCACCTCACAGTCTGCTCTGCAGACGTAGCCTCTAATTCTTTTACTATGTTTGTCTTCCTGACAATGAAAATATGTCCTATCCAACTCACTGAAGCTTCCATTACAAACCCAGGTTACTAACACTGCAAAGTACCCGCTAAATTGGTTTAAATGGGTTTATACTGTATACAGAAATTATTAATGGCACCTTGGTAGGTGGATAAAATAAAGGCCTGTCTGCACTAATGCTCAGCCTCAAATTTACACCTGACTTAACTTTACCTTTACACCTTACTTTATTATTAATGTTCCATGATTGTTGATGAAATGTCTGTGCAATTCTGCATGACTAAAATCCCTACAAGCTCATCAAGACTGGTGCTTTGACTCTACTGCACCTGCAGGTCCCATCTGGTGGGAAACTGACCTTCAGAACGGTTCAATATGCTTGAGTAGCTGAATGATTTTTACTCAACTTAAGTCAACTGAGGCAAACACTGATAAATGCCAGTGGAAGGTTAGGTCAGGTGTGCGAGTTAATCCCCAATGGGAAGCAACGGAGGAATTGACCCAAGGGCTAATAGAAAGTGTGCATCTGACCGCATGGCTCAGAGACAAGAGAGGAATAGGGAGAGCTGTCTCACAGTGTCCAGTGAAGAAGAGGAATAGGAGGAGGAGGAAGAAGAGAAGCCAAAGCAGATGCAGGAACTGAGAGGTTACTGGAGCAGCAGCAGAAGGAGGGAAAGCACAGTGGGTGGTAGCCTTTTGTCCTTGTATGTCACATATCAAGAGAAAAGGCTCAGCTACTGTAACACGGCCTGTATTTCAACTTGCATTTCATCACTACAAACCATTTCAAACGTTAATTAAATTTGCTGTCGGAAATTGGATGCTGAGTAAATTGCTTATTATTCCACATTTTTCTCACTTAAAAGCCATTATTTCTTGCCTCTGTTGTTGTTTCGGGGTGAGATGACTCACCTACACAAGTCTTTCCATCACTGTGCAGGACGAACTTCATGTGGCACGAACACTTGGGGCCGTGGTCCATCTCCTCGCAGATGTGCTGGCAACCCCCATTACCGTAGTTACACGTCACTATCAAAGAGCACACTGTTAACATAAACTGTACATACAGGATAATGGACATTCTTTTTAAAGTATTTTTGGGGGCATTTTACACTTTTTCTTTCAAAGTTGACAATAGAGAAAGGAGGGCAGAGAGAGGGGTATGAGATGCAACAAAGGTTCCCAGCTCAGGAGACCCCACAGGATAATACACACTCTTCCTCTGGGCCATATTCTCTATTACGTAAATATTGCGGGCTTCCACTGGTGAATCCTTAATTACATTAATCGCCATCATAGCTTTACTCATTCATTACTCCCCAGACTAAATGTTTTTATCCTTGTGACTAAAGAATTACACTTATACTTACTAATTTGAGTGGCAAAAGAACTGAGGTCACATTTTTAAACTCTAACAGCCGATGAGGTGACCCTGAGCAAGAGGCTGAACGTACTCACTCATTATAAAACAGTCTGGATAAGAGCGTCAGCCTACAAGCTACAAAGACAGTGTTCACTTTAATGCATTTAATTAATTCTGCAAAAAAACACTTTTAAGTGAATACACTTTTTATAATTTATGACATTTTTTACATACACACTACAAGACTTATGTCAGTTACATGTAAATTATGGGAAGAGTAAGATTTCTGGTATAAGTATGTTCATGTGTGTGTCTTTGCAAATACATTTAGGTGCTGGCGGACGAAGGCAGCATTAACCTCGGCACTTTTAACACACCTGCAGTGACAGAGTGAAAAAGAGCACGAGTGAGCCGAGGCTTCCACCGCCATCCTGTCTGCACCCTACCACCCCAGCGCCTTTTGCCCTTTTCCCGGGCTGTCACAGAAAAACTATAGAATAACACTTCTCCAATCCTTATCCAAACGCAGACAAATCCCCCATCAGCCCTGGCCCCAGCTCTGACAGGATGATCTCCGTTGCACAGCAACAGGAAGTGTGCGCTGTCCGTCACAGCAGTCCCCTTCGAGTAACCTCCACACTTGCCCTGGTTGTGTAAATGATCGCTCTTTATTTGATAAACATGTTTTTCTTTATGAGGACTATTCGGAAGATTAGTCACGGCTTGGTAGTGCAACGTAAATGTCAGTATCCTACTTCAAATTTGTTGGAAGGCATTTGTGGAATGAGTGCAATTATCCATCATTGGCAGGTTTCCAAACCCCGATCACCTTTTCATGAGGCACCTATAAATCCTCCTTCTAGTGTGTTTCCCTGTGTGTGTGTGTGTGTGTGTGTGTGTGTGTGTGTGTGTGTGTGTGTGTGTGTGTGTTTCCCTTTCATAGAGGGGAAACTATGGTTGAGGTTGACATGACTTACATTTGCAGTCCTTCATGTTACGGGTGAGCTGGAATCCAGGTCGGCACTCACAGGCGATGCCACCCTTCTGCGTTTCCCTACAGATGTGCGCACAGCCGTGATTCTTGTCCATGCAGGTGGGTCCCTCCTTTGTGCCGTCAGGTTGCACTGTGAAGGAAACAGCGAGACCAGGAGAGAGAGTTTATCTCTTAACTGGCACACAGATTACACACAGGGTTTTTTTAAATGCCAAAGAACATTCAGCACACAAAGAGTTTGGTTTTAAATTAGATATCACACAGCTTGTGAGAAGAGTAAAAATGTCTGTCACGCATTCTGACCCTCAGTCACATATATACCTACTGCTGGTGACTGACATGCTCAGTAACCCTTCACAAAGATTCAAGCACTTGTTGGAACATGCTCACTCCGCTCAGGCTATAAAAAGGAGGCTGCCAACAGAAAGGATAAAACTCCCAGCAGGAGCTGATCCCGTAGACCTGTAATTTTAATTGAGGTAATCCCCCATAAAGAAAACAAAGGAGGAACACACTGAAAAAAAATTAACTCCTTTTTTAAATTCTCACTGCAGAGACTCAAAGATCAAAAGTGACATTTCCATGAGTAAGTAAGAATGTGACGAACTTCTAAAAACACAAAATGAAGATATTAGTGGAAAGAAAAAAGCCTTTCATAATTCAAAGCTTACAAAGATGCATCATTTCTGTGTGATGAGGAGGTACAGCAGACACCTAGCATGCATTTCCATGACTTGAGACCCTCGTGTCATAAATTATTACACAAATGGACGCAGTGCTCCCCCCTTGCTGTGATAACACTGCTGCCTTTGCGGGAGAAGACTGATATTTGACTTATTCGTTGTGAAACCCCGCCACCACTACAGATGCAGTGGCAAACCCCAGCTCTCTGGCTCATTAAAAAACAAACATCTCTCTCTCCTTTTTCTTCTTTTCTGCAAACAGGGAGGCAGTGAACAAGAAGACATCTCCATTAATGTCTCATTAAATCTGCCGTGGCACTGAAGGGTGTTTGGAGGTCTAACTTTCTTAATTAGCCAACTTCTTTGCTATAAATTTAAGCATTTGCATATGCGTGTGGAAGTGTCAACACCTAGTAAAGCTCATATAACCTTGTGCACTCCTTCTCCAAATGTCCAAATGTAGTGTGTCAGTCTTGACAACCGTCATACAGTTCCTATGTTCCTGCCTCGAGGGCTACACGGAGAAAACAATCCCAGCTTGACAGAAATGGGTTTTCACATAATTCTATCCTTAATTACTTATTCATGTATTTTAACTCCAGCCACCATAACCTCCTTTAACTATGCCCTCTTGTTTTCCACATGTTTTGCCAAGAACTCAACCTGGTCATTTATGTATTTCCACTCGTGGCTGAAACCTATTTTGAGGCTTTCTTTACTTCAAGGAGCTGACAATGTGAGTGTGACAGACAATTCTGACCTCCTGGTTAAATACTTTCCATCACTTTAAGTCTGTCAACAAGTGTCACAAGGTCATACAATCCTCTCAGACTTTCCTGCCTGAGCTCTCATCGTTCTTGCAGACAGGCTGAGCCATCAGACACTAACTGCAGCAAAAGCCCTCCCTGCTATACACAAAGACTCAGCACTGAACAAACACAGGGCCAGCGCTTCAGCTCCAAAGGCAAAAAGAAAAGGGCACGGCAGGACTGAGTGAAGTGACCATGATCAACAGATCAGCTGCTTTAAAGTGCTGCAAATTTCACAATGAGTCATGTGGACATTTAAGAAGGATGTTGAATTCAGTGGTCCATTTCCTTGGCTTTGTGTCCATCTGAGGCCAGGGCAAGAAACAGACATCTATGAACTTAACAGAAGATTGAATTTCCAACTAAGTAACCCCCAAGGACTAAAGATTACTTACTAAGGTTGTATTATGCATCCCAAAACTCACTTCACTCCCCCTTTATTTTTATGCAGCCCCTCTACCCGAATGCTACAGACCCATCCATTAATAACATGTCAGGCTGGGGCCAGAACCTGGGCCTTCATCTCTCGGAGGACCAATAAAAGTCAAAGTGTTGACACAATGGCCCTTTTCTCCAGGCCGGGCCCAGCTATCATCCAACGTGTGCAGCTCCCTCTAACTGACTGCCAAAGGCATCCAGTTTTTATCATTACTAAATGATTGGAAGCAGAAAGAAAAATATCCTTTCATATGGAGGCGGATGGGAAAGTTAAGGAAAGAAATACTAAAAATAAAAAACGCTAGATCATATATGCCCCTATAATGTATATGAAGAAACTAATAAATCACACACCACTTTATAGGCCGAGTCCAAAGTCTTGGAATTGAGAAGGAGTCAAATTGCTACCGAGGGACTGACCAGAGTGGATATGGGTTTTGACACAGCTCAACATGGACAGGCGTCATCAAAACTACTGCACTTGTGGTAAAAAGGGAACACTGCAATTAACCGAGAAAACAAGTGGGAGTGTTCCCTCTGTAAAAGGAACCACAACTTTATCCTCCCAGGGCAGGTTGTGACCCCTGTACCCAAGAGGTGATGCTGTTGCCAGAAGCTAATAAATGTCCTTTTTGTCCTGTTCGCTAGGTAACTGTATCTGTGTTAAAGGAACAGTTGGACATTTTGGGAAATATGCTTAATTGCTTTCTTGTTGAGAGTTACATGAAAAGATCGATACCACTCTCATGTCTGTACGCTAAATATGGCCAGCAGCCGGCTAACTTAGCTTATCAATCAGTCAAACTTTATTTGTATAGCAGTTTTCATACAGGTAAGTGCAGTTCAAAGTGCTTCACAGATGATACGATAAAAAGACAGCAAAAGTGTAGACCATAAAAACAACAATAAGACAGAAACAAGTGTATAATATGAAAACAACAGAAACCAAAAAAAACAATTTAAGAATTTGAGACCAATGCACACACACACACACACCAAAAAAAACAAACTTAAAAGAGACTTAAAAGACTTAAAAAGCACATAGAGAATACAGAGAAATCAAGAAAATAAATAGAGTTAAAGAAAAGCTAGACTAAAAACTAGATAAAATAACTTAAAAAGAAAAAAACAATAAAATAATAAAATAATGGTATAATATTTTACCACAGAAATACATTAAAGTAGTTGAGTAAAATAAAGTAATGTCTATAAAACATTATTAATCAAAAGCCAGGCTGAAGAGGTAGGTTTTAAGTTTACGTTTCAAAATGTCCACACTTCCAGCTGCCCTCAGATCCTCAGGCAGACTGTTCTAGCAACTCAGAGCATAAAAGCTAAAAGCTGCCTCACCAGAGCTTTTAGTCCTGCACTTTGGAACAACTAGCAGACTCGTGCCGGAGGACCTGAGGGGCTGTACTTGTTCGTACACCGTAAGCATGTCAGACATATATGCCGGTGCAAGATCATGAAGTGCTTTAAAAAGTAAAAGTAAAAGAATTTTAAAATCAATACGGAAACTGACAGGCAGCCAACGTAAGGACTTTAAAACGGGTGGAATGTGTTCTCTCCTTCTGGTCCTGGGCAGCACTCGGGCCGCAGAGATTTGAATCAGCTGTAGCTGATTTATAACTTTTTGCGTAGACCAGATAGGAAAGCATTACAGTAGTCCAACCTGCTTGAGACTAAGTGTGTATTAGTCTCTCTGTGTCACTCAGAGAGAGAAATGGTCGCACTTTAGCAATATTTTTAAGGTGATAAAAAGCAGATTTGGTCACAAACCCCATATGAGCATTACAGTTTAGATCTGAATGAAAGACCAGACCAAGGTTTCTTGCTTGTTTGCTTGGGGTAAGTCCAAGGGAATTAAATTTTGCAACCAGTTTCTCTCTCTGAGCTTTAGAACCTACGACTAAAATTTCAGTTTTATCCTGGTTGAGCAGTAAAAAGTGACATCCAGACATTAATATCTAAAATACATTTAAAAAGGGAATCAATTGGTCCTGTGTCATCAGGAGACACAGCCACATAAAGTTGTGTATCATCGGCATAACTATGGAAAGAGATGCCGTGTCTATTGAGTGAATATAGTCTCAACAAGATTTGTAAATGTGTATTACATGATTTGTAATTGAAAAACAAGATTTGTAATTGAAGAACAAGATTTGTAATTAAAAAACATGATTTGTAATAAATATGTATGTTTTACTTACAGATTTTTAACTTCAGCTTCACAGATCTGATCCTTTTCGCTTTCAAAAAGCTTCCTGCGCATACAAATGTCTTNTGAATCAGCTGTAGCTGATTTATAACTTTTTTGGGTAGACCAGCGATTACAGAGCGTTACAGTAGTCCAGCCTGCACTAGTCTTTCTGTGTCACTCAGAGAGAGAAATGGTCGCACTTTAGCAATATTTTTAAGGTGATAAAAAGCAGATTTGGTCACAAACCCCATATGAGCCTTAAAGTTTAGATCTGAATCAAAGACCACACCAAGGTTTCTTGCTTGGTTGCTTGGGGTAAGTCCAAGGGAATTTAATGTTGTGACCAGTTTCTGTCTCTTAGCTTTAGAAACTCCGACTAAAATTTCAGTTTTATCCTGGTTGAGCAGTAAAAAGTTTTGTGACATCCAGACATTAATATCTAAAATACATTTAAAAAGGGAATCAGTTGGTCCTGTGTCATCAGGAGACACAGCCACATAAAGTTGTGTATCATCGGCATAACTATGGCAAGAGATGCCGAATCTCCTAATGACATCACCGAGGGGTAACATATATAGGTTAAAAAGAAGTGGCCCTAAAATCGATCCTTGGGGAACCCCACGGGTTATTTTGGAGGTTTTGGAGAAGATATCATCTCTGCCAGAAAGATCAGAGGAAAACCAGTTAAACACAGTACCCGACAGTCCAATGTGATTCCTCAGTCTATTTAAAAGAATTGTGTGATCAACTGTATCAAAAGCAGCGCTCAGATCAAGTAGGACCAACCCCGAAGGCTTTTTGTCATCTAGATGTATCCTGAAGTCATTGACTACTTTTACTAGCACTGTCTGACTGAAACATTTCAAACTTGTTTGAGTTAATAAAATTGTTTAATTGAATGTACACCAGTTTTTCTAAAATTTTACCTAAAAAGGGAAGATTGGTCTGTAGTTGTTCGGTATTGAGGGATCAAGGCTAGGGTCACGAGGGAAACGCAGGAAAACACACTGAGACAGAAAACACATCGCTCGTCGTGTTGAATTGAAGTAAATGGGAGACAGACAGCAGTGTAACTGTATCTTTAGGTGTGTGCGCACTCACTTCCTGTGCCCCTCTCAGCCCAGTAAGCTGCAGCGAGTGGACGGAGCTCCCCGCGGATCCGAGCTTCACTTTGCAGAGCTGATCGCTCAGAAGCAGCGCCTGCAGCAGCTGGAGTCAGAGTACGCCCTCAAGATCCAGAAGCTGAAGGAAGCTCAGGCCCTGCGCAACAAAGGAGTCCCGTCAGACCTGCCCGCAGAGCCACCAGTACGAGCCTCCACCCCTCCTGGCCCTCAGCCCCAGCTCCCAGCTCCCTCCACCCCCTTCCCTCTGCCCCAGCCCTCCCTGCACGACCTCACCCAGGACAAACTCACCCTGGACAGTGAAGATGTCACAGAGGCCGACGATCACGAATCAGAATCCACATCTGCATCTGCACCTGCTGCTGTTACAGGAACCCGCCGACACTCCCTCCGCCAGTCCAGCAGCTCCTTCACCAAACCCAACCTGGAGCAGCTGAGCTCCACTCCCACTAAAGACAGCAGCACTACCAAACCTGCCAAGACTTTGACCAGCTGCAAGCTGCCTGCGCAGATGTTTGCAGGGCTGGACGTGGACACTCTGAAGCTGAGGTACCAGCAGCAGACCCGGCTGGGGGAGCTGCTGCTGAGGGAGCTGCACAAAGTGGGAGCAAATGTGGACAACCCCCCAGCTGGAAAGGTGATCAGCAGAACTTTCAAATAGTTTTAGGTTGAAACTGCAACATGTTAAAAATGGTCCTTTAGGGTTTCTTGGTCATTCATTGTCCTGGCCTTCATATTCATGATCGGTGTGTGTTATATGATTTGCGTTACTGCAGGTGGTTTCAGTGGAGGTGGACACAGCCATGAGCCAATCAGGGAGCACGGAGCTGAAGCCGGTTCCTTTTGGATCATATCACAGTCCTCTGCTGGTCTTCAGATCATACAGGTAGACTCCACATCAACACCCTGTACAGGTCAAACTTTCATACAGGTTAGTAGCATAGCAACGTAAAGTTTTTGTTGTGCTTGTTGGAACAACTCGGAGACTCAGAGGACCTGAGGGTCCTGGTTCATGAACACCATGCAGACCTTTTAAAACAGTCTTTCTGAATCAGTCCTTTGATTAAGAGTCTTTGTGTTCTGTCTCTCAGGTTCAGTCCATATTACAGGACCAAGGAGAAGTTGTCACTGAGCTCTGTAACGTACAGCAACACCATCGAACCAACAAAGTGTTTCTGTCGCTTCGATCTCACAGGAACCTGCAATGACGATGGCTGCAGATGGTGAGTGTGAGAACAGGAACTCTCTGCTCCGCCTGCTCTGCGTTACCTTCATGCCTTTATATGTCTGCTCCCTCTGCACTGCAGGCAGCACATGAGAAACTGCACTTTGACTGGAAACCAACTTTTCCAGGACATCCTGTCGTACAGTCTGCCTCTGATTGGCTGCTCTGAGAGCAGCTCGGAGGAGGACGTCAGTGTTGCAACAGGTGAAAAATACATTTCCACCAATATATTCTTCAAATACAAAGTGCTTTCTTAAACAATTCAGTCAGTCGTGGACATGTGGAACTAAACCCTCTGTGTTTTTCTGTTTTGTAGAAAAGTATATGAAGAAGCTGTTTGGCACGAACAAAGACCGAATGGGAATCGACCAGAAGGCCGTCCTCCTCGTCAGCAAAGTGAACGAAAGCAAGCGACATGGTTAGTGAACTTTTACTGAACACACTCATCATCATCAGAGAAACTGTTTCCAGACCTGTAAACTGTCCGTCCTCCTCCAGTGCCTCCGTTCACCACCTGCAAAGACACGAGGAGGTGGAGGCCGAAGCCGTCAGCGCAGAGCAGCTGCAGCCCGGAGGACGACAGCGAGGACGAGACTGCAGGTGGAAACCTGACGGCTGGGAGACACGGTGAGGAAGAGTTTATCTCACAGTCTCAGCGTCCTTCTGTGAAAGACCTCATGGATTTCTATCAAAGCCAGGCTATAAATATAATATATCCTGTAATTGTTGGGTCTCTGTACACATAAGGAGTTGGTCTAGACCTGCTCTTTATGACAAAGTGCCCTGAGATAACTTTGTTATGATATGGCACTATATAAATAAAACTGAATTGAATTGAATTAATACTGAAGGCCGTGTCCAGGTGTATAGTATTATAGGATATGATGTGCTCCTGACTGTCTGTGTATCTTTGTACAGATGACGGCTCCGGGACCAGGCTGTCTGCTCTGGATGTGTGCGTCACATCGGAGGACAAACGTTATTTTGTCAGCGAGACAGACGACATATCAAACCTGGAGACCAGCGTTGTGGAGAGCCCCCGAGACACTCAGCTGTGGATCAAATTAGCCTTCAAATACCTCAACCAGAACGAAACGTAGGTCACCAAACTTTATCTTCTGTTCTTCACTCGTCTCTTCTTAACATGAGAATAGCATGTTGTGTGTTTGTCTGTAGGTCTGCAGCAGAGTGTTTGGAAGCCGCCTTGAACACGCTGTCTCGCGCTCTGGAAAGTAACTGTGATAACCCGGAGGTGTGGAGCCACTACCTGTCCCTGTTCTCCAGACGAGGCAACAGGGAGGAGGTCCAGGAGATGTGTGAGATGGCCGTGGAGCACGCGCCCGACTACCAAGTGTGGTGGAACGTAAGTCCTCATTTCTTTCTTCTTTCACAGCCTGAGCTCCGCCTGTGCTCTGCCTGAGCTCCGGCTGTAGAAATACACAGCTCATAGACACATGAATCTGAATGTCCTGAATATTGTATAGAGAGCAGGACCTACGTCCACATTCAGGGTCCAATAAGGGCTGCCCGATGGCCCGGGGCCATTAAAACGTTGAAACCTGGACCCACAAACAAACTAAAGTGTCGCAGGTGTGAGGTCTGTGTGTTGGTGGTTTTCTCTCGGCAGTATCTGCAGTTGGAGAGCTCGTTCGAGGGGAAAGACTACGTGTGTGATCGACTGCTGCAGTTTCTCCTCAGCGAAGCGTCTTCTGGTGTCTCTGAGAAACTGTCTTTCCAGCTGATGGAGGCTCTGCTCTACAGAGTCGACCTCAACCTGTTCACGGGCAGGATGGAGAGCGCTCTGGCTATTTTACAGGTGAGACACATGGACACTGACTGAGAACTGCACGCTTATCTGAAGTCTGTGTCGGGACACACTCTGGTAGTTGATGTTCTTTGTTTTGTACGTGTTGTGTTGACACCAGAATGATGTTTAGACTGCTTCACATCTGGAGTCTCCAGGCGGAACCTTGACCCTCACTGATCCCCTCTGAGGTCCAGTAGTCACTGATAATAGATCTAGTTCTGTTTGATTTGTGTGCAGAATGCCTTGAAGTCAGCCCACGACAGGAGTATAGCTGAGCACCTGACAGCCAGCGACCGAGCGCTGCTCTGGCTCTCTTACATCCACCTGACGGAGTTCGACCGGCTGCCGTCCGGCCTGTACGACCCGGCCGAGTCTGGTCCGTCCAGACTGGTCAGCAGAGAGTCCTTCCTGCTGCCCTGGAGGACGCGGCAGGACGTCAGCACGCCGCCCGACATCCTCATCGCTCTCTTCCAAGGTACAGAGACGGCGGAGGAAACGGAACAGCATCTCTGCTCACGCTGAAGGTTTCAGGTTTGACTCTTTGACTCCCCCCACAGATGCCATCCATCAGTGCAGTGATGAATCTCTGTCTCCGAGCGAGAGGACACTGGCCTGCCTGCCTCTTCACACCAACCTCATCTTCCTCAACAAGCTGCTGGAGAGGTGAGCAGAGTGACGGGTCTGCTGGAGGACGTGGGCGTGAACAGCTGATCTGTATCGGTCTGGTTGTTCTGGTCAAGCAGCATGTGACAGATGCTGCGGTGTGTCCCTGCAGGTTCGATGAGGGTGTTGTTCTGTGTGAGTCTCTGCTGGAGTTTTGTCCCGAGTCCTGCACTCTGCGAGACGCTCTGGCCGACCTCCATATCAGGAGAGGGAACGCTGATCAGGCGGTCAGCATGTGGCTTCACGCTCTGGCAGAGTGTCCCAACAACGCTGAGGTCTTCTATCACTCCTGCAAGTTCCTGGTGGCTCAGGTGAGCTCACATATTGAATAAATGGAATTGTCCCTTCATGTTGGAATGGTACCGAAAGCAGAGTTAGTTAAATGTTGGTTTATTTCCCTTTGTCTTGTCTGCCAGGAGAAGTCGAGTGCCATCGCTCCTCTGTTCAGAGGGTTCATCCTGTCTCTCTGTGAGGACGAACAGAGTCAGAAGAAACCCGTGGACGTCCTGCGGTACGTTGGCTCAAACCGGAGCCAGGTGCAGGAGGAAACGGCGTCTGTGGGAGAAATGTTGGAATTTGTTGAGGAGTTAAAGTGTGTGTTTTCTCCCCTCAGACACATCCTGGGTTTTCCCACTGAGGAGCTCCTGAGAGGTCCGATCATCCGGGAGCTTCAGGAGCAGCTCAGCCAGCAGCTGCCGTACCTCCACCTCATCCACTGGTGTGTGTTGGGAAGTTGGGGGGCAAGGGGGGGGTAAAGATACTGTGTGAGGTGAGAGGGACAGGTGCAACTACAGGAAGATAGTTCTTGTAGTTTGTCAGCAGGTGGAGCTACAGCAGTGACTCACAGATCCTTTAAAGTCCCAGACAGGAAACGCATCGTGTATAGATCTCTCCGTGTTGCTTGTCGTTGCAGTCGCTGGCAGTGGCTGCACGGCTCTGTGGAGGAGACGGTGGACGCCTTTGAGAGAGCGCTGGGATCAGCCATGCAGCTGGAAGAGCTCCACAAGCTCTGGACAGAGTGAGTGTCTTGAAACTGACGTGAGATCAGCTGATGGTTTTATTAGAGGAGAGGTCTCACTCTGTTGGACTACAGTGGTGTCACAGAGTGGAGCGTCTTCTCTCACAGAGGATCTTTGGTACAGTTTCCTGTAGTTCTGAGTGGTGGTTAGTGCCAGCTCCTCTGATGACTGTGTGTCTGTCTGCAGTTACCTGGAGTTCAGCAGCACTCAGCAGGCCCGCGGTCCAGACCACAGTCAGTCCAAACTGTTCTCAGATCTAGTCCAGCGCTGTCTGAGCACCGTGCCATCTCGACTGGAGGTTCCCTTCAACCCGGCAGAGTTCTGGAGCTACTACAGTTTCCACAACAAGGTGAGACTGATCATCCTGCTGCCTGTCAGAGGTCAGAGGTCACAGGTCAGCTGTGAGAGGCTGCTGCAAATGAGGCTTTGTTTATTGGCTCTTCAGGTGGTGAGTCTTTACCTGAGCTCTCTGCCGCACTCCCAGCATGCACTGGTGCTGGAGAGACTGAGATATGCCATGCCCAACAACACTGAACTGGGCCTGAGGTACGCGCGCGCGCACACACACACACACACACACACACACACACACACACACACACACACACACACACACACACACACCAGGATGAATCCAGATCTATTATCAGGGACTATTGAACCTCAGAGGGGATCAATGAGGGTCAACATCAACCCGCCCACAGACTCCAGCTGTTATGCTGTCGTTGTCTCGAGGTTCTGGTAAATGTGTTTGTGACTTTATCAGAACCTGTGAGCAGGACTGTGTGTCTCGGGGACAGTTGCTGCTGGTGTCAGTGTTGGTGTGTTGCTGCACAGGTTGCTGCATCAGGAGTGGCGGGACGGAAACACTGAACACCTGAAGTTCCAGGCCCGGATGCTGTGCAGTAACTCTCCAAAGTGTTTGGCCAACTGGAAAATGTAAGTGGGGGAAAAAAACAAGTGGAGAGAAACAAAGACTCTGAACTGAAGTTTAAGTCTGCTGATTCTGTTTGTCAACAAATCCCATCAAAGACCAGATCCAAGGACAGATGATCAGTGAGCCTCATCACCATCAACACACACACCGTCCTGCTGCCCCAAATACTCACTAGAGCACATGTGGATTCATCCGCCGCTGAAAATAGTCCCCAACAAAGTCACTATTTCCTCCTGTTTGTCTGATTTAAAAACTACAGCGAGCAGCTGTTTGAAACATCAAACTGTATATTTGTGTTTTTAAAGATTTATGTCTTCAGCAGGAACCAATGAGCTGAGAGCCACAGACAGGAGGTCAGACAGGACTGAGAGCCACAGACAGGAGGTCAGACAGCACTGAGAGCCACAGACAGGAGGTCAGACAGGACTGAGAGACACAGACAGGAGGTCAGACAGGACTGAGAGACACAGACAGGAGGTCAGACAGGACTGAGAGCCATGTTGCTGGTTTGGGTCTGAAGATGGGATTTGTTGACCATAGAAAGCGGGTGCGCTGTGTTTTGGGCTGACCAGCTGTTTGTGGTGTTTCTGCAGAGCGATTTCTGTGGAGCGAGAGCTAAAGGAGCGATCTGAGGTGAGTCAGTGATGGACGACACGTGGCCGTTAACATTTAAATTAACAACCTGATAAATGCAGACGCGTTTCAATTTCTTGTAAAAACGGTTTAAAGGTGAATGAAGTCTGGCTGCTGTCAGTGTGTCTCTCGTGTTACTGAATCTGATTTCTTCCTCTACAGGTTTTATTTCACCTGTAATGTGTAAAGTGGCGCTTTAGCTTCTTGATTGCTTATTGGTGACTCACCTCTGACCTTTGTGTTTCTGTCTGCTGCACTGACGCGATGCTCCGGCTCTGGTGTGTTTTCTTTTATTCCATGTTGTTTCTTTTGTAGGTGCGACTTCTCTATCAGCAGGCTCTCCAGAACCTTCCGCTGTGCGCTGCCCTGTGGAAACATGTAATTCACTTTCTAACTCTCATCACACAGCAGATTGTCCCGACCCGTCTCTGCTCGCTCACTTCACGTGTCTCAGGGCTGCAAGTGGAAAAGCCTCCCAGCAGTCTGGGTGTTAGTCCTGTCCTGGTCCAGGTCCTGGTCCTGATCTGAGACACCTGAAGTGACGCAGGTGGACATGAGGCCTTTGTGTTGTTTACATCACACCTGTATACACGCATGTTCACCTGACACCCCCCCCACCCCCCCCAATCCTCACCTCTCCTCTCTCCCCTCTGCCTCCCCCTCTTTATCTGTCTCCCCTCCCTCTTTATGCCCCCCTCCCCCCTGCAGCGTCTGCTGTTTGAAGCAGCAGAAGGAGGTCAGGTGGACAGACTGAGGAGGCTGGTGGACAGGTGTCAGCAGGTGGGAGTGAGTCTCAGTTTAGCGGCTCCAGATCAGACAGAAGATCAGTGACGTCATCAGAACCAATAAACTCCCATTCATTCAGAATGATTAACCAATCAGCTGTAGATGATTGAGTGAAAGTAGACAGATGAGACGAGGTAAGACAGACGTCCCCCCTGCCTCCTCCGGGACCCCACGAGCTCCAATGTCCTCGAGTGTCCTCGAGTGTCCTCGAGTGTCCTCGAGTGTCCGGAGCTGCTTAAATCCCATCATGTACGTAAGTATCGACCTGCTGAGTGACGGTGTTGTTCCATTCATGTCCTCCCTCTTTGTTTCTGTCACCTTTCATTTGGATTAATTTCCTCCCTTCTTACTTTTCATTTACCTGAGGGGGGGGCTGTGGGGGGGCATCTCACTGTGGTGTTTGACACCCCCCCCCTCCCCTGTAATGATGATGCAACATAAAAAAGTGATCAAACAAAACAAAAGCAGACTGAATGTGGAGCTCGGAGTGGAGCGCGGCCGCCGCCTCGGAGTGGAGCGCGGCCGCCGCCTCTGTAGTGTTTTGTATTTGGCTCGGTCCGGTCTGAATGTGTGAGAGAGACTGCCACAGAGACTGATCCCCCTCCAGACCAGCACGGCCGTTAGAGACAGTCAGGACCGCTAACGTGCTCTCATGTGCAATTTGTCTTTTTTTTCTTTTTGTCAAAGTTCTGCCATATAATGATTAAAGAGTATTAGCAAGCAGAGGAGAAGAAGCCCTTCCACTCTTGTTTTTTACATGATGGACTTAAATGTTATTAAATTATTTTCTAAAGATAAAAAAGTGTCTCCTGACTTTTTATTGTGTCTTAATGTTGATCTGTTCATTATTTCTCCAACTCATATTTTTATCCTTTAGTCTTTAAAATGTCCAAAACTGCAAAGAGCTTCACCGAGACAGAAACATCTTTAAATATTTCAGTTTTATTTTCATTATTTAAACCTTATCAATGGTGATCAATCACACAGCTGCAGTGAAGCAGCTCCGACAGGACGAACAGAAGAGAGTCTGAGACATGAACGGTGCAGAAGTTAAAATAGAGGGACAAAGATCTGAGATGTAATGCTGAGGCGGTGCGGCTGAAAACTTCATTGTTGAAGTGACCAATCAGAAGTCTCCGTAAAGTAATACAACACTGTAAAAAGTAAAAGTCCTGCATTCAAAATGTCAAAGTTTAGCAACTTAAGTATCAAAAGTAAAATTATTTAAATCTATTACTGCACTGTTAGAGCTGGAACACTGCATACTGTGAACTTTTGCACATTAGATCCTCAGCAAATATTTTGCACATCCTGCACTAACTTGTATAGCTTTCCATATTCATATTCATATTATTGTATAGTGTGTTTTGTTTCAAATTTTATCTTATTTCACTTATTTATAATTCTTCACATTGTTTATAGTGAAATTCTCTATTTGACATTTGTATACTTGCTTTTTCTTTATTATGCACCAATTCACCAAAGCAAATTCCTTGTATGTGAAAACCTACTTGGCAATAAATCTGATTCTGATTCTGATTCTAATATGAAGTACTTTATGTACTGCAGGTAGTCTCATCTCTAACATTCCTGCCTAGTCCTAGGGGGGCGGGACTTACCCCCTACCTCACCAGCTGACCGGCCACCAGATGCATTATTTGAGGAAGTGATGTTTGTTAGTTATTGCAGTTTATTACTGTTTTCATTTGCCCTATTTAGCCTTTAAATCGCCGTCAGTCGGCTTCTGTAAAGACAATAAGAGGCTCAGAGTTTTACCAGCTGCTACAAAGTCCACTTTCTACAAACTAAGTTCATGAAACAAATACAGACACGAAGAACAAAGATTCTGCAAATGAATAAATCCAACAAATATAGAAGCTCTGACACGAAGAAACGTTCCGACAGTTTGATTTTCAGTCTGAACAACTTAGTTTCTTCTTGTTTGTTCAGATGGTGAATGTTTTATTTGTTTGTAGCATCTTTTTATAGATCTGACAGAGACCTGTCTCTCTCTGTCTGTTTCTTTGTCTGTCTGTCTGTTTATCTCTGTCTGTCTCTCTGTTTATCTCTCTGTCTGTTTATCTCTGTCTGTCTCTGTCTGTCAGTCTGTTTCTGTCTGTCTGTCTGTCTCTCTGTCTGTCTGTCTGTTTCTCTCTGTCTCTGTAGTTTTCACAGTGAAACAGAGATGAAGGTTTGTATTGATTCCTCTTCATCCTCTGATCAGTTTTCTGTGACGTCTGCAGCTCCCCTCTGAAACCTGGACTGATGATGATGATGGTGATGACATCTGGACTGAAGGGGGAGACGAGGCAGAGGAGGGAGGCAGAGAGGAGGAGCATGGTGAGGAGGAGGAAGGTTAAACGGTTTAACGTCACTTCCTCCTGCTGGCGGTGGTGGCAGGTCACATGGGTGACGATGACCAACAGGAAACAGGAAGTGTTAAACAGCGTCAGTCTGAAACAGGAAGAATATAAACTGATGTCCTGCAGACCAATCAGAAGTGAAGCTGCAGATGACTGCACAGCTGATCTGAGCACAGATCTTTGTCCAGGTTTGGTTCTTAAAGACGACAGCCGTCATGATGAAGATACAGATCTCAAAGGAGAGACAGAAGAACATCACGAGTCCAGATCCTGGATCAGTGTCCAGGCTGGATCCAGAGAAACGGTCTGTTTGATGATGCTAGAACCAGAGAGACCTGCGAGGAGCCAAAACCAGAAGAGCAGAGCGAGGAGGAGCTGAGGAGAGGAGGAGGGAGAGGAGGACCAGCAGGTTGAACACGATGAAGATAAAGGAGACCGTGAAGTGAAGCAGCCACAGAGACCACGAGTCCAGACAGCCTGTGGATGGACAGGAGGAGACATTCTTTAATATCTATAAATTATACAATGAACACAAAAAACCTAAAGTATTAATCAAATACAGTCATTTAAATGTTTTCTTTGGGTTTTTTATATTTTATTTATTAAATGGAGAAGTTCTTTCATTGAAATCACAAACTGTTAAGACACTAAAATAACTCTCAAACCATTTTTTACTTAAGAAATTATCTGTGAATTCCAGAGCTGTGAAATTAACCAGGAATGCTGCAGGTTAAAGTTTCAGACTTACTGCTGCTGTCGACGGCATCGAAGGTAACAGGAAGCTCGGACACTCTGCAAACAACCAATAACAACAAGCAAACATCAAGACAAGAAGTGATGCTGTTACCTGAGTCTGTGCTGTTGAGTCTGTGCTGTTACCTGAGTCCGCGCTGTTACCTGAGTCTGTGCTCTTGAGTCTGTGCTGTTACCTGAGTCCGTGTTGTTACCTGAGTCACTGCTGTTGAGTCCGTGCTGTTACCTGAGTCCGTGCTGTTACCTGAGACCGTGCTGTTACCTGAGTTCGTGCTGTTACCTGAGTCCGTGCTGTTGAGTCCGCGCTGTTACCTGAGTCCAGACTCAGTACAGACTAAAGAAAAAGAGAAATGAAAACATCGTATGGACCACTTACATGTTTGGTATCTTTGTGCAGCTGCTGAAGCTGGGCAGAGCCTGGATCAGGTTATGGGACAAATCACTGCAGACAGACAGACAGGTTGTTTGAAGCTTATAAAGACTTCAGATGTGCAGCCTGCTCAGTGAGGTTCCTTTAGATAAAAGCATCAAATTAACCCCTGAAATGAAAGATTATAGCCTGAACAAAGTGATCAATAACAAACCCAATCCTTATCACCACTGTCACATCACTCACATATATCATTAATTCAGTATGGAAAGTTTGAACCAGTACATGGACCTGGGTCTGCAGGAGTGGCACCTCCTCCTTTAAACCACTATGTCAAACTTATGGACTGTACCTCCAGGAAAACAAGGGCAGTTTACCATGGTGACTGTATTGTCCCATTAAGGTACAGCAAAGATGGACAGATGGACAAAAATCACTGGTTATTTGCACACTGACCCTATAAATAAAATGAGATGAGTCTTACAGTCTGTGCAGGTGGGGAAGCACCTCACAGATGGTGTCAGGTAAGGTGGAGATGTGGCTGCCAGTGATGGAGCTGAACAGTTGGATCAAACAGTAAGATTTATTAATATTTATTCATACACGTTCATACACAGCGGTTTAGTATCTGTAAATTCAGCTGCAGGAAACAGTGCCAGTGAAGTCACAAGAGTTCGTTTATTATTATTATAGATTGATATATTGATCCTGTTCTGACCACAGCTACAACAAACCTGCAAAGAGATTTTTTTAAGAGTAGGGTTACTTTCTGCCCTCATATGTTTGAAATATCAGTGTTTTAATTGTCCAGAAATGTTTCTGTAAATGAATTGTTCACTTCATCTTATGACCAAGACTAATGATCAACATGCTGTATCAGAGAATTTAACATCCTGATGAGGACTCTTAAAAATGCAGTATTAAAATGCAGTATTTGGAGACATATAAACTGTTAATGAAATGGGACTTACAGGGTTTCCAGTCTGTTGGTCCCAGTGAAGTCTGGGAACTCTGTGATGCTGCTTCCACTCAGAGACCTGACACAGAAAACACAAAGAAAATATAGTTTCATGGCAAACACACTGGTTTTATTTTTATTATTCTGTATAGGATTGATAGTTTTTCCTGTTTACAAGCATACATTTAAAATTATGATGATATATATATCACTCAGTTTTATTTGTATTACTGCTAAAAGGACCAATTCAGCTTTGACTCATGCTGTAGTTTAATTCTGGAGGAGGCAGATTTATCTCAGAGAGGAAAGAGAAATGCAATTAAAGTTAACAACAAACTGTAATTACTCATTAGCTGTAAAAGTGAAAACGAATACGAGTGCAACAGAAAAGCCACTGTATAAATACAGATATAGTCTACATAATGAGGACTGTGTACAGTTACAGCTATAGTGTACATAATAACGACTGTGTAGTTACAGGTATAGTGTACATAATGAGGACTGTGTACAGTTACAGGTATAGTGTACATAATGAGTACTGTGTACAGTTACAGGTATAAAGAGAGAGAGAGCAGGAGGAAAGAGAACATATAT
>LKNJ01006824.1:0-15147 GCA_002120245.1 Maccullochella peelii
AGGAAAGAGAACATACAGTAGTACAGTAGAGTACTACTGTGTTTCACTGTGTGTCTGATCTGCACTGTGGACTTGGATACATCGCAATGTGTACACAAAGCTCCCTTAGTAGCTTGTCAAACACAACAGTTGCATAACCACACTTTGTATAGTTAGAGGAGACAGTAAAGAGATGGAGGCTGGACAAGATTCACTGGTTACTGCAAATACTGCAGAAGAGTCTTTGTTTCTAGTGTTGAGGCAGTCTTGCAGACATTCATGTAACGGTTTTCAGTCACACTCCAGACTTCTTACAGTCTTCATTCGATTTTAAGGTTGGCTCGGACTTTGACCAGTTGGCTTCCAACTCAAACAATAGTCGTGTTGGTGATAGATAGAGAACACTTGCTCTAAAATCAATTAGTGCCCCTGCAGATATATTCTGGTTATTTTGGGTTATGGGACAGTTTAAGAATCATTTAACGCACCTTTAACAGACTTACTCAACTCTGTTATATGAGATTACTACAGACTCAGCCCATGTTAGTAGCTAATAACTAACATGTCAACAATGACAGAAAGCTAAAACCTTGCACAATGGCTAATTTATGTCTTGCGGCAATATTTAAGTTTCTTAAAACGAGAGAAACATGAGAGGCAGCTGGCCTCAAGCTTCTGAGTGACAAAAGAATGATCTCATCAACCCATTGACACAAAGGGCTACATGGTAAACACAGTGCAGAACAATGTGATTAACAAAGTTCAGCTGCAGAGAGCTTCAAATTTCTCCTCCTGGAGTTAGTCAGCCCTCTTTTCTTTCCACACTCTGTAGTAGATAAGCCCATCAACACCTGGGCAGACTTACACTGAAGTGATTTTACACATAAACCTAGTCAGCAGTTAATGTTTTCTTTGTTATCAGAAGTAACACACTAAGTAAAGAAATGATCAAACAAGCTGTATGAAAGCCTGCGTTTCATTAGCATTGTGAGGGGCAAAACCTAACGCTAATTCAGCAACAGAGAGGAATACACATTAGGTTTGACAAACATTCAGTCCTGCGTTCTATTTTACATGGATCAACTTTGTTTTACGTGACAGCGCTTACAGGTGTGAAAGCGAGATTGCGAGGACAGTATCAGTCTGTACAAGAGCTGCAACTAACAATCGATCAATCGCTTCGTCTATAAAATGCCACAGAATATCAAAAGAAATGCATGAAAGAAGGCGACAACGGTCCAAAACCCACAACGATATAAAACAAAGAAAAGCGGCAAATCATCTTATTGGAGAAGCTGGAACCAGAGAATGTTTGGTATTTTTGCTGAGAAAATGACTAAAAATTATTAATCAATTATCAAAAGAGCTGCAGATTATTTTTGTGGCGACCGACTAATCGATTAATCAACTAATGGTTGCAGCTCTAGTCTGTACAAAAGTGATGATTCAATAAAATCCGATGACAGCTCACTGAATCATGCCGAATATCTCACAGGACACAAATCCTCCCTTTAAAACACACTGCAACCTTGACTTCTGGCTTCTTCACTGGCACTCCCCCTGCATGCAGTGTGCGTGTGCCAGTTTGCGATAACGCTTTCAACTCTGAACCACGGTTGTCCTCATCAAAAAAGATGCAGTGGGGAGTACCCATGGGCAAAACAAGCTTAGTACTGCTCTTTAGCCTATCAGGTAGAACAAAGTCTAAAACTCCCCACCAACGTCAAGCCCTCATTATAATCAACATGGGACAAGGAACAGCTTGGAGCCAACAGCTGATACCTGATCCACCCTTGATAAGCTTATCCACAGTCAAACCAATGCACGACTGGAAATCGATGAACTAGCTAAATCATACAATACTGACTATCCTAAGCAAGAGTTATAAGTAGTAAGCATCATTTTTGTGACAGTAACAAAGCCGTGCACGCTTTCATGGTTCATTTCCTCACTGGTTGCAACTCTGACGTTTCCATTCCCCTACTGTTCTTTTGAGTATTCAAGGTTGGAGTAAGATTAATAAGCATTGGTACACCAAGAAACTGAAAAGTTACCTACCCTGACTGGGAAGTAGTCTCGGAAATATGTCCACAATGTCCAGTTCCTCATCCAAGAAGACCTCCTGCCACCTGAAGAGAACATTACAAATTAGAAATCACTTTGTTACATCAAAACTATACCTACAACTAACACTTATTTTCTTTAGCAATTCATCTGTTATTAAAATGTTTTCACTATTCCATTCGTCAATTAATTAATTAATTAATCATTTGGTGTACAAGATGTCTGGAAAAAAAAAAAATCTAAAATGGACAAGGTGACCTCTTCAAATTGTTTGTCAGGCTACAAGAAGAGTTTCAATTTATTAACAATACAACACCAACCCTCAAATTTGAGAAGCTGGAACCAATGAATGTCATTTTTGCTTGATACATTTCTTAAACCATTACTCAATTATCCAACTTGTTGTCAGTTCATTTTCTGTTATTCTGATCGAATAACTGTTTCAGCACTATTCAAAACCCCCTTTAGCGCTACAATTACATGTAAATACAACAAGACGTGCTAGTGGCAAAGCTGTACTTTGGCATAGCGCTGTGCTTTGAGCTAAATGCTAACGTCAGCATGGTTACGTGCTCACAATGACTATGCTACCATGGCAATGTTTAACAGGTATGCGTTAACCATGTTTATCATCTTAGTTTAGCTTGTTAGCATGCTAACATTTTCTAGTTAGCATTAAACACAAAGTACAGCTGAGGCTGATGGGAATGTCATTAGTTTTGCAGGTATTTCGTCATAAACCAAAGTATTGGTGAGTCAAAATTGAACTATTAGAGGATGGTGATTTTTGATTGATATCTTTAATATCTTGCCTTGTTTCGGGGTGTTCCAGTCAACGATGAGCCAGGTGGTGTAAATGGCAGCAATAAGCCAGCAGTCAGTGCAGAACATGTAGATGAGCAGCACAGTGCAGACAAGACCTGGGGGGAGAGAGGAGTACGGTGCAATCAAGTATTGCACAGAAATGATCATTCTTAAATACAGACAAATCAATGAGCTAAAATGATAGAAAGGCTAAATTATTCTGTTCAAGGCTAGGAGAGTTCTAATGAGCCTACAAGCTAACTCTTGTTTCTGGTTTCTTTGCTTTCTTACAGTGGCACACACACACACACACAAACACACTCACTCACCCATGGCTAAGAAGGTGAAGACAAACTGCAGCACAGAGATGACCTGAAGATGTTTTTCCATCTTGGATCTGCCGGGCCAGAATGCCGTGGGCAGGTCCTGCAGGGCAGAGAAGATGCTGGAGCCGGTGCCTGGAGACAAAGCATGCAAGAGACTGTCAAATATTGAAGACACAGTTACAGAAGCTTAAATAGATGAGGAAGAGAAGCATTTGGTGATAAATCAAAAACAAAAAAGATGCAGTTGACACACTCCTAGTAGTAAAACTTTCCTAGTCCAGGTTGGAGTTAAACTAACCCAAAGGTGGGCATGATGAGCCTCAGCTACTCACCAGCTCTTTCAGTCACCAGCCCATAAAAATGAAGCCACGCAGCTACATGTGAAGAGATTGTGTGCGCAGAGGGAGCATAAAGTAACGGACACATTACAGGCGACTAAAGCTAGTCAAGGTCATACCGCTGAGAGGCAAAAAGAGGAAGATCTCCCCTCCAGGAAAACACTCATCATCATCTAATCCCATCTGTGCACACTGAAAATAACCCAGCACGGGGCTGCTGGTGGTATTACCTGTAAACTTTGATGCTATGGCTCCTTTAAAAGTCTATCACTGCTTGAATCAGAGCCAGGGACTGATGGAGAGAGACGTAGAGAGACTTCATGGGTAAATCTGCCCACTTTCAGCATGTGCTCTCCGAGTCCCGCTGCGAGCCAGATCAAACTGGTCACCAGACAGAGTGGTACACTAACACCATCATGTTCTGCAGGTGAACTATGTGCTTGCCTGCGAAAAACCATCCTGTTTGTGGCTCATATGTGTAGAGTGTTGGATGACTTAAATGGTCATCTTTAGGAAATATGCAAAATGCATACAAGTTATCCCACTGGTGCCATTTACCTGTTCGACTCATCTCCGGCTGCAGAGTTAAAGGATGGGTTTAAGTTTTTTCAAGTCTATCTTATAACAATACTGACATGCCCATATGTACATTCAAATTGTTACTGGCTGCTGTAATTGTTTCTACTACCCATACTGACCGTGAAGAGATCAATTCCTAAAGCGATTTCAATGTAAGTGATCGGGGACAAAACCCACAGTCATTTTCTGTCCTTGAGTTGAACCTATCCTTTAAACTGCCACTGTGACACATATTGACAGGTTCCTGAGCCATCACCATTATCAACTCATTGACACTTCTTATATCTGCAATTTAAAAGTCTGAATTTGTGACCCCACGCAGCAAAAGAGTGTCATCAAGTCAATAGAGGGATTTATCCGCAAAGCAGACCGAGGCTGCATTGTAGAACAATGGTGTACAATTTCTTTACCAGAATAGCCTTTCCAGTTAAAAGTTCATTCATTTTCACAGAAGAAATCATTTAGCCTAAATTTTAAACATTTCAGCTGCAGAAATTCTCAAATCCTCTGAGTATTTGTTCAGAATCAGAATGAGCTTCATTGGCCACGTGTGTAGCCTACACATACAAGGAATTTGACTCTGGTTATAAGTTGCTCTCACCGTCCTTACACAGTTCAAAAGAACAGTTAGGTATGTTCTGTTAGTACCCGACTTGGAGGCAGTGGCATAAACAGTCACAGAGCACAAATCAAACATTGTAATAATGATAATCATGTTGTTGTTGTTGTTGTTGTTGTTTCATGTCTTTCTGCCCTCTTCCAGGAGCGACTCCTGATTTGTAGACCACCTCTGTTGGTCTGCTGGCTGCAGGCGCTGTTACACACTTCTCCAGCCAATAACGAACTGTCTTACCTTTGAGGATGCCAGAGTATGCAGCAAGGATGGTCTTCATAGCTGAGGCTTCTTGGATGGTGAGGGTGCCCGGAAGAAAAAACTCCGATGTTTGCTTGCTGTCAGGATGTCGGTGATGGAAGTCCAACCCAGCAGCTCCTCTGTCACACGGCTGGCTTCAACTGCAGCAGGCTGACACTCCGAGCGGGCATTTAATCAGTGCGCGGAGGAGCCAGAAACACGTAGACTAGAGAGCAGAAAAATGTTAGTATGCTGCAGTTAGTATTCTTGTCCTCCCGGTTCCGCAACAGGTGTGAAACCAGGAGCAGCAGTGAGCTCCCGCATCGCTCTTTGCGTATTTATTGTGGCAGTGGCAGTCACGTGGGTCAACTGTGAAAAACATGTATTGACCATTATTCCTGCCCCACCTCTTCACCAGGTGTACGCCTGAAGCTTTGGGTTGGATGAGACAGATGAGACAAAAATGAAATGTCAGTTTCTTGATATTTATTCTCAGATCTCTGAACGAGGCTACCTGTTTGAAGAATAAGTTCTTATACTCTGTGATACTTTATCTGCCATGAGATCACTAAAAAATCATTTCTTTACCTATGAGGACATGGTTATTTGGCTTGCCACTAGTGTTTTCTTTTTCTTTCTCTTCATTGTGATGATATATGCCCCACTATACTGTATAAAGGCCATACAACAAATGGTATTTTTTGTTCTAATGCTATAACATCAAATTCTTAGACGTACTTTACCTATGGTTTGTTTTCAATGCTCAGGTAATACCCAAATATATATAAAATACATAAGAGACTTTATGCAATATGGTGCTTTTATATTGATTTCACATATTTAATAGTAAGGTGTTACTGCTTTCAATGAGACTGTTGTCTAGTTTCACATGTCCAGTGCCAATGCAACAAATGACTCTCTTCTGCGATGGACTGGCTACTGTATATCAAGGCAAAGCTATTTGATGCAAATAAAGCATCTCTCACAAAACAGTTTGCATTGCCATCATATAACATCGGAGAGATTTGTTTGCACTGGCACTGAACATGTCGGTCGTGCCCTCATGACTTCAGAGTGAGGCCAGCCACTGAGTCTGCCAGCAGGCACTGCAGGGACAGTCACCAAGCCAGGACCTGACTGACTGATGTACAGCTGCTGGCAAATAGCTGAAGATGTCTTCAAGAGGTATGGTCAGTGGTGGCAGAAGTACTCAGATCTTTTACTTACATAAAAGTACCAATACCACAATGTAAAAATACTCCACTACACTTAAAAATCCTGCATTTAAAATACTACTTAAGTCAAACTGCAGACGTATTGTCAGCAAAATATACTTAAAGTATCAAAAGTAAAAGTACTCATTCTGACCCCTGTTACTGATATATTATTGTATTTTACATTATTATATTAATATTGTTACATCAATGCATAAGTAGCATTTCACTGTTTTAGGTAAAGATGGAGCTACTTTAACTTCTTTATATACAGGTTAGGTAGTTTAGTCTAGTGGCTGCCAACCTAGGGGTTGTGTCCTCTCCAAAGGGTCACAAGATAAATCTGAGGGGTCGTGAAATAATTAATGGGAGAGAAAAGAAGAAAAATCTCCAACACAAATGTGTATTTGGTTTGGTTAGTTCTGCTACGCACATTTGTATAACTGATTTCTAATCTTTGCTTTTTTGAGAGATACTGGATAATTATTTAAATGAAACCATCTGAGAAGTTTAGAGGGGAAACTCTTTGGTGGAAGAGCTCGCAGACATCTGAAACATGACAAAGGACCCTAACTATAAACTGCTTTTTTGTAAGGGGTCACAAGCCTAAAAGGTTGGGAACCACTTTATGTAAAACCGTAATCTGAAAAGTAACCAGTAACTCTAGCTGTCATATCCCTCTGAAATGTAGTGAAGTAGAAGTTGAAAGTAGCAGAAAATGGAAATACTAAAGTAAGTACGGTAAGTACAATACTTGAGTAAATGTGTTTAGTTACTTTCTTCCACTGGTTATGAACAGTTCAGCTTTGATTATTTATCAACTCGGCCTCAAGTCTTAAGTCAAGCCCCAGGTCTAAATGTAGCACATCATATCAGCGCTCAAATCAAGTTTAAATCTAAAGAAACAGAAGTCATGCTGACTCAAAAAGGAGGCCCGTACCGATTTAACATCCACAACACATCCAGACTCCTGGAATTCTGACACCTCACCAACTACATTTACAAAAAGCCCAGTTGAACCATTAAATGAATAAATACACACTCAGGTCTAAGCTTGTGCGTTCAGGGGATGTAATGATTCTGCTGAAGTCATGATTCCTTGAACTTTCCCCAGGCCATGTCCTCGCCCCGTATCATTTTATCAAATTAAATATTATACCTAGTCTCTACTGGAAACATCTTTTGCACTTTGTATCTAATGCAGTTCATCCCAAAAAAGTTCAACTGTTAGCACATATCTATTTGGACCAGGTCCAAGAATCAATCATAACTGCTTTTGGATGAAATCAGTCATTCAGTCCTTGACATGAGGCTGCTGTTGAGAAATGTCAATATCTAACAATTTGGGACAACAGTTATCATCATGCAATCTTACATTACAGTCTCAGCAGCCCACCTCTAATATCCTTTAGATTTTCTGTCTGTTATTTGTGGTTCAGATGGCTATTTTGGCATTGGTTGTTCTTTATAGTCCAATTTTATCATGATGAGTTCAGTTCAGTTCAAGTCTAGGTTTTCCTGCAATCATGTCAGTTCTTGAATTATTCATTTATGTGTAATGCAATAGCTCAATTAATCTAACCTGTTTACACATGTTTTAGTTTTTTATTTTAGTGTGCCATGTTTTTACATAATCAATGCTGTGTATGGCCTACTGTATCTGGAGAGCAGATACCAAATCATCTATGTGACTTTGTTATCATGCCAGCTTCCTGTCTGTATTTGTTTTACTTAAGGACTCGATAAGCAGTCATATATTTTGTCCTTATACATCTTTCAATTTCTTTAAACTCTGTGATTCATAAAATATATCAAGCCACTGCTGTTGTATGTATTTGTAATGACGTGGGGGACATGAACTCCATTTATGTTTTGTTGTCTTTTAAGAAAAAGCCAAGATAAGATATGACCCAAGGGAACACAGGGTCGTGGTTCTTTTGTACTTTGACCACTGTCTTGTTGTTGTTACCCTGACCTCACTCACAAACAGTTTCCACCTCTGCGGAACATGAAACGTTAAGATATGAATCTGATAGGTTTGCTCTGATTACGATTAAAGACTGTAAATCTATAAGAGAATCTACTCATCTTTTGATACAGACAAAATGTTGCTAAATGTTAGTCTTTTCCAGTTTTGTCCTTACACACCGTCACATACTAATCACCAGTTTACTGGTGACTGGTTTCAGCTGGTTCAAGATGCTTACAGGTCATCTGGGTGAAGGTAAAGAGTCACATTCATTCTCTATTTGTCAACTTTTTAGTGCCTGCTTTTTTATTCTTAAATATAATATTTTCCCAATTACTTGTCTCTTTTGCATCACAGAACTTCTGTAAGCTTTTCTTTTAGTCAGCATTTTTGTCAGCCCTATGCACACACACACACACACACACACACATCTTGTCTGGACAGTGTTGAAAGGATCAGGGCATTGTCCAATCTGCCAGTCATTTCATTTGGAAATATCAGAATCCTGCCATCTCAGCAAAAGTTCACAGACAGTCTTATCTTCTGGAAACCTGACACAAAACCAGGCACTCGACCTTTAATGTGGAATTTAGAACTAATAAAACAATAAATGAGACACGTCTTATTTATTGAGCGTGTTTGATCTACATATGACCCACCACCATTAGTTTAGTCCATGTCCATTACACATTTCATATCAAGGTTGATGGGAATGCACATCTTAGTCAGTGATTAAAATACATTTCAGAATTTAAAGATAAATATAAAAAATTGAATAATAAAATAATGTTGTTTCACATGTTTAAAAAATCTTGAGATCTTACCGTGTCAGACACTTAAATTGCAAGGCAGATATTAAAGGAATAGTTCAACATTTTGGGAAATATGCTTATTCCTTTTCTTGCCGAGAGTTGAAGGTCTGTAGGTTACATATGAAGCTCGATCCAGGAGACAGTTAGCTTAGCTTAGCATAAAAACTGGAAAAAGAGGTAAACAGATAGCCTGGTTCTGTCCAAATGTTTAAAAATCTACTTACCAGCACCTCTAAAGTTCACTAATGTTATATCTTGTTTGTTTAATCCGAACAAAAACCAAGCTGTGGTTTTACAGTGGGTTATATGCCAGACTATTTCTTGTAGCAATGACTTCCCAGAGTCGCTGCCAGGCTAGCTGTTTCCCCCGGTTTCAGTCACAATGCTAAGCTAAGCTAACAGTCTCCTGGCTCTAGCTTCATGTTTAATGGGTAGACATGAGGGTGGCATCAATCTTCTCATCTTACTCTCGGCAAAAAAGTGCCATATTTCCCAAAATGTGATTTTGGTGGAAGAAGTATTCAGATCCTTTACTTAAATAAAAGTACCTATACATCAATGAAAAAAGTGAAAGTCCTGCATTAAAAGTCCTTTAAAGTAAAAGTACATTGCAAATAGTATCAGCAAGACATACTAAAGTATCAAAAAGTAAAAGTACTTGTTCTGCAGGAAAATGGCTCCTATGAGTGACATATTATTCTGTCTGACATTATTAGATTGTTAATAGCGATGCATCAATGTGTAAACAGCATTTTACTGTTACTCTCTCTGCTCGAGGTGGAGCTATCACTACTAGTTTTAACTACTACTAATTACATAGAGTTAGCTAGTTTAGTACAGTGGTTCCCAACCTAGGGGTTGGGCCCCTCCACGTGAGGTGTTGTGAGATGATTAATGGGAGAGAAAAGAAGAAAAAACAAAGTTCTCCAACACAAATATGTATTTTTTTTTGGGCTTTTCTCCAAGCTTTGCTTTTGTGTTTGTTAAAAGGTAAAGTATGATTATCTCAAATGTGTACTTTCCACCACTGACATGTGGAACTATTCCTTCAATGTCTCAATGGCATATTATAGAATCAAATACATTCAATTGAGTGGTGTATATAAGATTTTTATTTTCCCTGTTTATAGCATTTGGAAAGATACCAAATCCTGAAATTATTGGTGTTTTATGATCGTCTTTCCAAATGATGTTGCAACCCATATTCAGCCTGTGACTCTGTTTCAGAAAGTGTCTGGTCTTGCACAAAATCCAGAACCCCAGACAGATGCCACAACTGGGAGACTGAGTGAGGAAAACTTGACTTGTGTCTTTAGTGTTCCTACACAGCCCTGAGAAGTGACAGCAGTCTGAATGAACAGCCAGCTCTCAGTAAGTGGATACACAAGCATTTCCATTCTGGTTGGTTTTCTCTCGTACAGTAGTTGAATCCTACCTTATATAAACAGATACAGCAGTGTATCTTGTTTCAGAACCAATAACAGTTTCTTTAATTAACAGGCCAGTTGAAAGCAAAGTCAGGCTTACAGAGCCAATCAAAAGGTAAAATTATCTGAGCCTGCAGCACCAGATCTTTACAAATAAATAGGCGTTCAAATCCACTCAGTCCACTTTAGACAAAGTTCAGGTGTGTGTCCTCATCCACTCCATAGTTGCCTTTGTGCTCCTCAAACAGATTGCTGAGTTCATCCATGTACAGCTGGTGGAGGGCATCAAGTTCTTCGTCCGTTGGCTTCTCATTCTTCTCCACCCTAATTGGCCGTCCAACTGCAGAGAGGTGACAAGGTGAAGGACAACACACTCAGAGTCAGTGTACTTTATGATTTGCAAAATGGTCTGTTTAATGTTATTGGAGGTTTATCTAAAACATGATGACATTATAGCTGCATGCCAACCAGCTACAGAAGGCTGTGTGTGTGTGTGTGTGTGTGTCTGTGTGTGTGTCAGTGATTGCTGGAGTGTGGTTGTAGCAGACTGGGCCACATCGGTGGGCTGACAAATGCTGCTCTTTATATGACTAATATTTCTCACGTTCACTGAAACTCTCCTTGCCAGCTCAGTTAAAGCTCAGACAGTACATGCTTCTGCCAAAATCAACAGCTGGCTGGGAAATACATGAACATAGATAATGTAGCTCAGGTTTTCGCCTGCCAGACGAAGTCTAAAGCAATGCATCCCTTGTCCTTTATTATTTTAAATACTGCAGGTGATAGATTAAAGCAGCCAGTGCAGAAAGAAGCTAACTGCGTGCTGTAACCTGCTGCTGTGCTGTACTACCCTGAGAGTGACAGATGTCTACTCACCCACTGTATTGATGGGTTTTCTGTAGGGCATGAGACCAAAGGAGTACTGGAAAATGCCACGTGCGTGGAAGAGAGGCAGGGAGATACCCATGATGCTTTGCAGGCATTCTTGTATCCATCGAAGCCAGGTTCCTCTTGGGTTTTCCACTTGATCAAACAATTCATTCTCTCCAAAGGAGAAGACCGGCACCAGATGAGCACTAAAAAAAAATGTTTTATTGAAAAGGTTATTTAATTGATTAACTAATATCATCTGATATTAGGAATCCTTGTATTTTACACCAATTCTTTCATTCTAAATTGATCTCGTAACAGCCTATGTGCTTTCCCAGGAAATTCCATGTGAGGGACTTGAATGAGCCTCTGTTTCAAGAGGCCACGCTCAAGCTGCAAGAAACCTAAAATGAGCAGATTGACAATAAACCCTTCAATAAGCCATAAGACCTCGGAGAATTAGCTGTGTTTAACAGAAAACTTTCCTCATTCCCGCAGGGGTCTCTTACCCATTCTCCATGGCCATTTTGATGAAGCCTTTCCTCGTGGCCAGGAGTACATTGTAGCTCCCAGGGTGGGCATCAAGGGCCTCTTGGGCCCCACCAACTGCTATAACAACTACGTGACCACCACCCCTTTGGCAGAGCTGATATCTGGCACTCTCTTTGTCCGAAGGAATCAGACCTGCAGTGTTGTAACCAAAAATAAGAAGTGATCAAAATGATATACAGTGATCAAAAAAAGTCAAATAACACCTTAAATGCTATCAAATACAGTATATTTACATACTGTAGCATAGTAAATCAGATAATACATAATGCATCTTTACTTGTACACTCAGTTGAATTAAAGAGACTGGGCACTGAATGGACAATCTGATCGAGTATGATTAAAACATCTCTGGGCCACACCTGCACACATGATGTAGTCTCTGAAGAATGGGACTCTGAACCAAAGGGGCAACATCAGCAGGTAGCTAGTGAGGCCAGGAAACAGCTGCCTGAAGCCTGTAGCATAGGTGCAGAAGTTGGTAAAGGCTCCTGCCACCAGCACGCCATGGGGGTGGAAGCCCAGGATGTAGTTGTTCCTGGGGTCCAAGTCAGCTGTCTTCACCAACTGGGGGAAGAAAAGAAAAGAAGGTTGTGACAATGAATGCATTAATGTCGGCCCATTTCTGAATGTGAATATGGATCCACACTCATGTAGGTTAATCATGTTGAATATTTTATTTTAGATTGTCTGATTCTTCCTAAAAGAGCTGACAGTGGTGCATTGTGGTGGCCCAGTTGGCTACAACCCAAACATGGGCCTCGAAATCCCAGTTTCAACACTGTCTTTGCCCCTCTGACCCTCTCTCATCCCTCCTGCCTGTGCAAACTGTGCCAAAACATTTAGAACCAGCCTACTGTAAGATACACTTCCCCTCATACCCTTACTATACCCTCAGCTGTGGAGAGTAACTAAGCACATTTACTCAAGTACTGTATTTAAGTACAGTTGTGAGGTACTTGTACTTTACTTGAGTATTTCCAATTTTCTGCAACTTTATACTTCTATTCCACTACATTTCAGAGGGAAATACTGTACTTTTAACTCCTCTTAACAGTAAAATACTACTTAACACAATGATGCATCATATTAACAATCTAATAATGTCAGTAAATAGGTCAGTCACACTCACCTCACTGCACCTCTACTGCAGAAAACACACACAGCTATAGAAGTTTCATCCAATTTCCTACAAATTTGGCACAAAAATATTTGAAAAATAAAATGTAATTCGTTTTTTCACATGCTATACCAAATCCCTCTAATTGGTTGCCAAATTCTTATACAGTATGTGTGGCGTATTTGACATAACTGCGTATCTGACATTTTGGGAAATATGCTTATTTGCTTTCCTGCCAAGAGAGTTAACTGCTAGATGAGAAGATTGACACCACTCTCATATATTGAATGGATTTAGGTATTCTCCAAAGTAATGGCCGCCGACTGCCAATCAGCATGATCTTCTGTCTCAGAGTGTATTTTGCTGCAGATCCAGACTCAGAGGTAAAAATGTCTTTTATATTATTAAAATAATTCGAGTGGAGGATTGTAAAGCCTTGGCAGACATGCTCTGTTGGTCCTTTAGCTAACGTTACATATGAATTACATCTTCACCCTGTCTAAATATGTTGTGTCCTCTTATCAACCTAGTGAGCACACGTCAGCTGGTGAGTTTTTAGTCTTATGATGGTGGGATTAGAAACGGTGGGAAAAGACACCAATGAAACTAATTAGGCTCTCTAAAGGGCACTGCTGCTCTTTACCCTTACTTTGACTCTTTGTTTCAGGCTTAATGTGGCATAGAGTCAGATGATAGCGGAAATGATTCACTTTGAGCTCGATATGTGGGCCAAACAGAGAACTTTGGAAGTTTTTATTCTTGCAAAAGACTGTATGTATCTTTACAGAGAGAAAAAAGTAGAAACAATATGAAGAAAAATCCTGTCTGTCTCTTCTCTACTACCTAAAGAAAGCAAAAATGATCAGATGTTTCTGCATTTAATCATCTAAACAGAACAAGTGATCAAAAATGCTGTTTACAAAATTATTTGTTTATTAATTATTATTATATTTTTACTTTTATTAAAGTATTATTACTTCTGTGCCGGTCTTCTCCTGACTTTTATTATTATATGGTGCTGCTTTTATGGTCTTCACTGCCCATTTCTGTTTTATTGTACCTTGTCTTGGCTTTTATTATTATACATATTTTTGTTTTATTGCTTAAATTGTTCTCATTTTTTCTTCCATATGTTAAAGTTGACTATAAAGCCACTTTTTAATGTAAAGTATGATGAGGATTATGATAGTAGTAGAATTAATATTTCTGTATTTAAAACCAATTACATTTTTGTATCATCTATATTTTGAAATGGAGTATTCTAACCTCATGTGTTTCCCATCTTTTACTGAATTTTATTCTCTGCTGTAAAATGATATAGATGGCAAGAATCTGATTAGTTCAGATTGTTCAACAGGCTATAAAGGCCCAAAACCCACTTTATGCTCAGAGAAACAAATAAGTCACAATATCTCATGGAGGAGGCTGCTTTTAAGATTCTGACTTTATATTCTTTTTAAAGGCAAATTTTAAACTCAGTTTGCCTGTTCCCAAACATGAAGAAAGCATTGCTTTCTGTTGGAAAGCAGGGCTCTTTTTAAAATACTGTTGAACTTGTGTTGATGTTGTTGCACTCTGTCTTATCAGCACAGTCCAAAGTATAGGACTTGCTCAGGGACAAGATGTAGACCCATGTAATGTAGTGGATGTTGTCAACAGATGTTCTGTTCTCTGTGAACTCTTCAGACGACGTGCTCTCCGGTTATTTTTCATTGTTAAAAAAAATGGTACACCCAACATCAAACCCTACTGTTAAATTTAATATAAAATACTTGGCTTTTCTTGATCAAAACCTGGTAATCAAATTTACTTTGACATATATATATATAGGAGATAGAAGCCACAGATATAAAGACAAGGAAGCTCCTCACAATGCATGGGGGATTTCACCCCAAGTCCAGCACCCTGAGACTGTACACTAAGCAGAAGGAAGGAGGCCGAGGACTAGTGAACGTCAGAGCCACTATCCAGGATGAAACAACAAAGATCCATGAGTACATCAGGAAGATGACCCCAAGTGATGAGTTGCTTAGTGAATACCTCAGGCAGCAGAAGCCCAAGGAGGACGAAGAACAGGTGGAACCAACATGGCAGGACAAACCTCTGCATGGTATGTACCACCGGCAGATAGAAGAAGTGGCTGATATCAACAAATTCTACCAGTGGCTGGAAAAGGCTGGACTCAAAGACAGCAGAGAGGCACTAATCATGGCAGCACAGGAACAGGCTCTGAGCACAAGATC
>LKNJ01006825.1:0-15144 GCA_002120245.1 Maccullochella peelii
TTAATAGACGCATAGATGTCTTTTCTCCTGCAAATCAAGATCCACAAATTACTGCACCATGAAGTCATTTGCATTTTAATTCAGCCTAAAATTATCTGAGCTGCTCTGTCCAAAAGACCACATGCTCTGCATAGTTAACATGTTTCCAGGCCACAAAGGAGAATTTCACCTCCAGTTTTTATTATGCAATGTATTTAATCTGATTACAATACAATAAATCATTGATTAAACATTTGTCGGTTTATTATCAGAAGGTCCTGTGAAGGTCGGACGAATTGTGCTACGATAATATTATTTTTCCATAACCAATTTCAGACTAGTGTCTTTGAGACTGAAAAACTTTCACATTTACAAATGAATCTGTTGGACGGGGCGAGTGCCGACCGTGATCAACCCAAACATCTCTGCTTTCAGTCGGTGTAAATGCTTTCAGGTCAGCTGTGCTGCAGCAGCAATGGTGGCAACTATTTAACCACCGTTCTCAGTCGGTACTGAAGTTATATTAAACTGCAGGCAACCATAGCAACAGCACTGATGCGTTAGGCTCCATTATCAGTTAACTGACTGGTGAAACTTGTCTAATCATGAGTTAAACTGACGACAAACACTCCCTTTAAACCTGGAGGAGCTTTTAAAACGCAGTCTCTCTTTGTTCCTTTGGTGAGCGGCCGTTCACTCGTCTCCAAGCACATTATGTGGTTATTAAAGGTCAGAATAAAAATATAATAACAGAATAAAATCAGTCAGAGCAATAAGAGAAACAACATTTGGGTGAGTGTGTTGTGTTGGCTTTGACCTACAGGGGGCGCTGCAGCCACCGGGCATCTGTTGAAGTGGTACAGCATCAGATTGTGTTCAGAGAGAAAAATCACACACGTACAGAGTGTACGTTTCTATGGCTCTATGGCAAAGTGGGTGAACCTCTGTGTTATTCTGTTGGTATGTATATCTGTGTGTGTGTGTGTGTGTGTGATGGTATAAGTATTTGTACGTGTGTGTGTGTGTGTGTGTGTGTGTGTGTGTGTGTGTGTGTACATGCGTATATATTGATGTATGTGTCGTTGTGTCTCAGCAGGGGAGCTCTGCATCATATTGTACCAGACAGGCAGAGTGTCGGACTGAATACTAAACAGCAGGAAGCTCCTCTTCACACAGCACCAATCCAGCCATATAGGACACTGTGACACACACACACACACACACACACACACACACACACACACACACACACACAGAGAGAGACACTGACTGGCTACTGGAGCTTGTTTTTTTTATTTTTTGCTTCAATAATTCAGGTTAGTCTTCTGTAACACCAAAATAAGAGAACTTCTGAAAAAATACCCACAAGGAGCATAATATTATTATACATAGATGTGTACTGTGTACCAACACACACATATGGTTGTACTTTTATACTTGTGAGGACCCTCACTGACACAATACATTCCCTAGCCCTGAAACCAAGTTTTAACCCTTTGAAGAAATGAAGACCTGACACTTTCCAAAAATGTTCTAATTTTCCAAATACGTCCTGACCTTCTAAAACTGTCCCGACTTTCCAAAAATATCTTCCACTACCAAGAATATCCTCCCGTTCCAAAAATGTCCACATTTACTAAAATATCCTGACTTTCCAAAAATGTCTACACAACTGAAAAAGTCCTCAGTTTCCGTACATTTCCTGACGATCCAAAATGTCCTCATGCAAGGTGTAAAACTGATAATGGTCCTCACAATGATAGAACAGATACACACAGACACACACATGCAGAGGCAGAACAAGGACACAGCCTATGGAAACACACATTCATGAAGACACACTGGTGAGGTTAGTACATCATGTGCACACACACACTCCCATTAAGTGTGCAGCCCACTCAGTCGTATAGTTTCCAGGGAGGCGGAGGATTTTTTTTTTTTTCTCGGCTGAGCTCTTCACAGCGGATGGAGGGAAGACGGTGTTTGATGTAGGCTGCGTTGGAGCACGCTCAGTGGAGTGGCGGCCTCAGATGCACGCGGCCACGGTGCGCTGTGGCGCCATAATGGGAGTAGGCTGAGAGTTCAGGCGAGGCTGTCCAGAATTTACATTTATATTAACACTGCAAACCCCCCCGAGCTGCACTGCAGCGGCGGAGAGAGAAGCACGCAAAGCCGGCGTGTTCACGTCTTCATCATCAAACCGCTGTTTCAGGGTTGTCTTGCTCTCTCTCGTGTTGCTATTTGCATTGAAATGCTCCCAGCAAGATCTCATGTTTTGCTGTCAATATTCCATAAATATTCCAAGTCAGAAAAAGATTTGTGTTGCATTAGCATTGCAGTGGTCTTACGGTTGCATCGATGAGAAAGTTTTGAAATCTCAATTTACTGCTAAACTACTGAGTGTGTTATAAGTGAGTGAACACAAGGGAGTGATTTCGGTCACAATCTTGGAAATTCAATGTATTCTAAAGCGTAGAAACGCACGAGTCTCCTGGATAATTT
Organism: Maccullochella peelii; assembly: GCA_002120245.1. Lineage (NCBI taxonomy): Eukaryota > Metazoa > Chordata > Actinopteri > Centrarchiformes > Percichthyidae > Maccullochella > Maccullochella peelii. Next base: position 2,482 of record LKNJ01006825.1, read on the forward strand.
AACAATACTGTACGTTTATGTTACGGCCATTAGCTTTGAGAAATCAAGTTTTCTCTGTCAATTTGAGTCGGTGTTTAGATACTTCAATAACAAGAGGCTCAGCTGCCATTGCTTTGGAGAACAAACCCGTCACAGTCGTCGAATTCACCCAGAATCTGAAACTTGGCTGTTTCTGTTTTGTCCACCATTAGCAGCTCTGTGGTTGGATGTTTTGCTTGTGGTGTTTTACCTAATGTACTAAAAACATTACAACCGAAATACAGCATTAAACATTCAAATGCAAATTTAATATGTGCAAAAAGCAATTTTAAGAGCAATATAAAGAATAAAAACAGAGAAATAAATATTAGGGTAACATGTAAGTGCAAGGTTCCGTCAAAGGCAGTGGAGAACATAAAAGTTTTGAACCTGGATTCTTCTGAAAGTTTGTTCCAGGTCTGTGGTGTATAGTAACTAAATGCAGCTTCTTCTGAAATGCGTCGGAGCCTTTTACATTTTTTGTTGGAGTGTTTGCAGCATTACAAATTCCTATAATGAAATTCAGTCCACAGGCTGAGATGATCAGATGAATTATTCTAATAATGTCTGATTGTAGTTGGGGTTTCTGCCTGGTGAGACAATATTAAAAGTGAAATTACTGATGATTGTGATCCACTGTTACCCTCTGCACTGCCGTTCTACCGTCGCAAGTTACAAATCATGACTTCTTGTCTGGTGTCGTAAGAAGAAGCCTCGTCTTTGAAGCAACTCAGCCTTTCAGGAGCAAGATGAACGCTGTAAAGGACTTCTTTTATCCATGTTATTATGGGTCATTTGCCGGCTATGCTGTAGGTTACTGAAATGTTTTCAGTGACTCTGTAAAACCTCTCCAGAGAAACAACTAATTGACTGAATTAATTAAATGTCACATTTGGAAATATCAGTAAAAATGTGTCAATGTGTGTATTTGGCAGGAGTCACTCAAATGTCGAAATGTCATTACAATATTATAATAGGACAGGAAGTGAGCATGCAGGCCAGGGTTCAGTGTCTTGCTCAAGGAAACTTAAGCTGAGCAAACAGCTGCTGACAGGTTTGATTCCTGCATCAGGAATCTGACATCCAGCAGAACTGAGAAGTTGCTGTCTTTTGTTTTTGCAGATCATGACTCTGGAAGACGGCTTCTGAAATTCAGTTTGGTATTTAAAGACTCCTCATGACCAGTGCGACACCGAACTCTGACCAGGTAGGGACACGGTCACAATCATAGACTGTATAAAAAGATGGACGACATGACAGCGCCCCAAAAGTGAAGCCAGCTGTTCATAAATCCAAACTTAGTGTAGTTATATCATAAGTGTTTACCAAGCAGAGATTTACGTATCACTGAATTAAAACAGATTGCCCCACACAAACTAGTTCTTAAGTAGAGATTAGTTGTTAGCCTACTTAATATTTACACACAGAAAGTGCAGGTGTAACTGTCGTGTAGCTAACTGAACCAACTGACAAAGCTAACGTTAGCTTGCTGATGTACGACGACTCATGTAGAGCAAAAAGTAAAAGAAATATGGAATATGTGCGTGATAAAATTTTGCTTAATAATGAAGATTTTAAATTCAAACGACTAAATAACATCAGCTAGGTTAGCATAATCGGATATTTCCCACTCATTCTAAACTGCTAAATAAAATAAAGTAATGCCTACATTTACAGATGGTTGGTAGTTAAGTTTAATATATTGTTTGGTCCCCTAAAGCAGTTATTTTTGGCAGGTATGTCACAGCTTGTGATGCTATAGTGACTTCCTGACACATTTATGTCTGTGTTGTCGGTGCTAGCTGGTGGCAAACACATTAGCTACCACTTTGCATTTTTAAAGTGCTAATGTGTTTCTACCTGTTGCAAGTTTCTAGCAGTTGCTAATGTTTTCCAAGTGTTTGCCATGTGGGAACCTGTGGATTGCTAAGTTATTGCTAGGGTGTTAGCAGTGATTGCTAGTATGTTTAGAGGTGGCTGCTACTGCCCTACCTTCAGCAGGTAGTGGCTAAGTGCTAGCTAGTTGGTTGCTAAGTGGTTAAGGTGTTATTCAGTGGTAAATATGGTTTTCAAGGTAGCTAGTTGCTAAGGTGCTGCTAGCTGCTTAATTGGCTGTTGCGTTTCCAAGGACAGGTGCAAAGTATTTTCTAGGCGGTTGGAAATACACTTTTATGTGATGAACAAACACCACAACATGTTCTCTCTGTGCCATTACAGTTTTAGAGTGTTGACTTGTGTTTTCCTCTTCAGATGGAGGTGAATGCGGTTAAAAAACGTCATCGCACACGATCCAAAGGAGTCAGAGGTATGAGCCTGTCTGTCTGCTTTCTGTCTGTCTTTTCATGGCCTGGTACAAAAACTGTGGATCACTGCACATTAGAAGAAACTAATGAAGGCAGCCTGGCTATGCTAGATAGCTAACCCTAGCTAATATGTCTAATGTAACTGTTACAGCTGCTCATCCCAACCACCTATTTTTAGTCTACACTTAGCACACTCCTGACCAGCAAATTGTCTTTGGAGGAATAAAATACTGTATGTATATTCTTACACATAACTACACATAAGGAGTCGGTCTAGACCTGCTCTTTATGACAAAGTGCCCTGAGATAACGTTGTTGGTGCTATATAAATAAAACTGAATTGAATTGAATTCTTAATGCTGATTCCTGTAAACTTGTGCTAACCGTGTGCTGGTTAACGCAGCCTCTGTGCTGACTGTGTTTACAATAAAATCAGAGCAAATGGATTCTCAGCCATCAGACATTAATAAGGATATTTATGATATTGATATCACGGTAGGGAACTGTAACATAAATCACATATATATTTATACATACTGTATGTATGCTGTGTAAAACTTCAGTAATACTGTTGTTTATTACAACATCGTCATTGATTTTGTTATAACAAAAAGGACATTCAGTCTGTTTGTCCCTTTGTCTACAGTCCCCACACTTATGCTAAATACAAATAGCTTAATGTTTGACTCTGAACATAATTAGATGTTAATATGAAGCCCACATACAGTAGATGTGTTAATTATTGTTGGATGGCTGCAGATTGTTGAAGTTATAACGTTAATGTTTTTGTTCTGTCTCTGTCTGTAGCCGCCGTGGAAGCAGTAACACAGGAGTTATTCAGGTAGGTGAACCTACACACTCCTTTGCATCATGGCAGCACCTTGCATTCATTAACAGAAAATTATATAGAGAGACATGTCTCATAATTTTTACTCATTAATCTCGTAATTTGCGATATGTGGGCCCACCACGGTTGGGTTTAGGGGTCCGATGTGTTGCCAGTCGTGCGTCAGGTGACGGTAGACTTCAATGCTCAGGTAGGCAATGATGCAGAAACCTCGAGGGGGGTCAGTGGGAGGACCAACCCACCTGACCTGAACCTGTGCATTGTTTTGTTACTGGATGTTTGTGCTCGTCAGCTGATTGTCGAACCTCATATTCAGAAGAAGCACTGTGGATTTTGTCCCGGTTGTGGAACAGTGGACCAGCTCTTTACTCTTGCAAATTGGGAGTTATTGGGAGTTTAACTATCCAGTATGCACGTGCTTTTTGATCAAGTCACCCAGGAATTAGTGTAAGAACTTGTCAAGAACACGGAAACCAGTGAGGGTCGGGCTTCAACCAGGTTGATTCTTTTTGGGACTTTTATGCACAGGACAGCTGAGGATTGTCCAGTTTGGTGAGCCCAGAACAGATGTGTAGTGGTGTATACCCACCTCTGGGTTTTGGGATTAATCCTATACCTACCTAGAAATATCCACAAACATGTATCAGTGCACATCCTGCAGAGTAAACTACATAAAATGGATGGTGAGATTAATACGTGGATCGGCAGCAATGCAGAAGCTTTACCAGAGTTTTTGAGCCAAAGAGGGAGCTGATTTTTTTTTAAGGCAAAGCCAGTAGATGGATGTTGTAATTCTGAGAAAATCACTATATTATGAAATACAGTAGTGGGTCGGCAGTGTGTCATGTTAGTCAGCTGTTAACATGTTCAGTCCAATTTGACCAATAATTCATTACATTTTGATGATTTACTGTATTTTGCGTCATGACTGGAGAAACACCAGCAGCTGCTGATAGTAAATGCTGAATATCACTGCTACCTGTGTGTGTGTGTGTGTGTGTGTAGGGGGGTAGTTTCTGCTTCACTTAATCTCATTTAGTAAAACTGACAAATATTGGTGTGTGCAGCAGATTATGGTTGAACCCAGTTTGATCCAGGTCAGTGCTTTACTGTAAACAACATGTCCTGCCTGCGCTGCGTGAGCCCTGAGCAGAGGAGCAGAAAACTCACCCAGGATTTAAATCTGACGGGTGCTGGCGAGGGCCATGCACCCAGGGCCACACATGGACAGAGAAGCTTTGAAGTTAGCAGTAAATGACTTATACAGCAAATACTGTGAAATACCATAAGCATGTCATGAGCAAATCAATTTTATTTTCCCCATCACTGACTAATCTGCAGGGATAAACGAATATAGTTTCATTTGTCATTGTGGTGTGGCAGATTTGGGGGGAAAAAAGACATGTGGCCGTGATATTAAAAGTCTTAATGACTTAATGTTAATTGCCAACTAAACACATCACATCTGTCAGCTCAGTTTCTGCTGCATCACAGCTCTGAATTTTAACTCCAGTTTGCCTATGAGGGATTTTTGTCCTGCGAGCTGATGTTGCAACACCAGAGCGCAACAACTGGCCAGATTTTTATGAAATATGCTGTTGATATTTATGGTCCCCTGAGGATGAATCCTAATGTTTTTGGTGACCCACTGACCTTTCCTCTAGCACCAACATTAGGCCAAAACTTTCACTTCTACACAAGAAATAGCAAAATCCAGTGGATATATTGTCGTGAACTTTGATGATCCCATTCGTGCTCCTCTGAGGATGGATCCTGATCCAAATCCCGGAGTGCTGGATATATTTCTGGCTGCAGCACGCTGATAACATCGCATCAAAATCAGCAGTAGGGGATTAAATGAGTGGCTGCTTCCCAAAGTGGTCCAGTCCCGCCTTAGCCTGATGTCTCAGGAGTGCGTGATCCAGATCGACAGTATTCCACACATCGTATTGATGATGATGAGAGAGAAAATGGAAGCAAAAAGGTGTTGGTTCCAAGAAGATACAGACACCAAAGCAGGATGCAGCCAAGTGCTCTGTTGCCAAAAGTAATGCAGTCTAATCCAACAGTCCTGCGACCTTCATGAAGGTTATAATGTGATGTTATATTGTTGAAACAGATTTTATGATCATTACTGTACGGAGGCTCCAGTTTGAGGTTGCTGTTGAACTGTTTTGCATTATACCGACAGGTGTTTCTATCATTAATGAGGGGAGGCTGAACAGACCAGAGGGTCCACATTTGAGGATGCTGTTATATTACCTGTATCACCCACAAGTAGTCACAACCCACCAAGCTTCCAGCACCAACTATTGTGTGAAAATTAATTCTTCTGTGCCACTTTCTGGACATTTAGCCTTTTTTTGGGCCATATATCAGATTTTGTTTTTGGTGCCTGCCCTCCACGTCTTTACTGTCCAATCATTTCTCCCCTGGTTTTCCTTTCATGGCTCAGCCCTTCTGTTTTACAGGGTTCGTACGAAGTCTCCAAAGTTTGGAAAATGCTTAATTTTAACCGTTATTGTTTTCATGGTTAGGAATATGCTTGAAATCGAATATACTCCTTGAAAAATGCTTGATTTTTCAACATAATCTGGTGTTTCATCATCGACACAATCGCTCATGTAAACCAAAAATAATATTTGAAATGAAACCATCCCATCGTCATATTTAGTTGTCTCCTGGCATTTATAGTAACAATTTAGATGTGATGATAAAGGCTTCCAGAGTCTGGAAATTTTTGGTTTAGGTACCTTGAAAGTGCTTGAATTTTACTCTTAAAAAGCTGTATGAAATATTTTGTAGTCTTAAGAAAAGGAGGATTTTAAGACTCAACGCAACAGCTTCTTAAGGTTAAGGCTGCACAGATGCATTGTGGGAATTATATCATGATTGTTTGACATTATGTCAGGAAAGTGAAGACTGTACACACACACACACACACACACACACACACAGAGCTGTGCTGGGATCAATAAGTCAACACCGTCAGTCCCTGCTCCCACACAGATTGATGAGCTGCCTCACCTTGAACAAACTGCCTCCTCTTCCTCTTCTTTTCCTCCACTTGTTCTACTTCTCATCATGTTTTTCTCCCTCTCCTCTTCCTCCTGTTGTTGCCCCTCTTTCTACTATAGTTTGGTCCTTTTCTTTCTCTTCCACCTCATTTCCTCACCCTGTTTCTATTTATTCTGATTTGCCCCCTCCTACCTGTCTCCTCCTCTTCTTCCTCTTTCTAATCCTCTTTTTATATTCCTTGCTGTTACCCTCTTTTCCTCATCCTCTTCCTCCTTTACCTCCTTGTTTTCCTCCGTGTCCTCCCCTTCATTCTCCTCCTCCTCTGCCTCCCTGTACTCGTGATGTTAAATCTTCACCTTTGTCTTCGTGCAGCGCTCGTTTTAGTCTGCAGTTACAGGGTGTACAGATCAGCTGACGTTGGGTGGAGGAGGGTGGGTGGAGCTCTGCAGTGTGGGGTCAGAGGTCGCGGGTGTGGAGTCCCTGAAGCCAAGCGGCGTGCGTTGGCTGGCGGTCTGCGTGTCTTCAGGGCAGAGCGGCCTGAAAGCTGCAGCAGAGTGACTCAGAGCTCCGGAGGAATCTGCTGCAGCCACGAACACAAACAAAACAAAAGCATCCAGACAGAAACACTTGAGCCTGCTGCTGATGGTGAAACCTGCTCAATGAAATGTGTTGGTGTTCTCCAAATTAAGGCCAGATGTTAACAATGTTGAAAATTCATCCTGAACCTTCACTAACATTTTCAAATTGTTGTTAGATGCTAAACCAAACCCTGGACTACAGAAAGCCCAGGCCAGTTCAACCTTTTTTTTAAAGAGGTGCTGCACACTTAAACATGTTTTCTTAAATCTGTAAACTAAATGATATGACTGCGCTGTGAATGAAACACATCAATGCTGGTGACATTTCTTACCAAATGTATAAAAATCTGCATTTCATGGGTTGAAAATGGCTCAACACGCCATCTACTGGTTTAAATCAGCCCTGAAACTTGCGAGGCCAGTGCTGATAGAGTCAACCGGCTGGGACCTGTCTACGTCATGAAATTTATATCAAAAAAGACTCCAATCAGTCTCAGTCTCCCCCGTGTCGGCTGACCCACACGCTACGCAGCAACGAGGCCACGCCTCCTACAGCTGGGAGCGAGGGTTCTAGCTGAACTGAGGGTGTAGTTACACGTTAATACTTATTCATATTTATTAACCCAAGGTCAACAGTAAGCCTGGGGTTACCGGACGTTCAGACTGAGAACAGCATTGCAAGGGGTTGATTCAGGTCTCGAACAGACGATGACATATAATCCATGACTTTGAAGGCTTATCCAAAATCCTAAAGACGGCACAATGAATGAAACAGGATTTTACACCTCTGGAAAGCAATCGTGCAATACAATCCACTTCTCCATCATTGATCCGTATGTTCCAAACAATCCTCACTTTGCCAAGAAACCACAAACTACTTGTGTCGGAGCTTCAGAACTAGCAGGCGTAATGTCGGGTTCAGATGGATCCAAGTCCTCATGTTGCTACTGTACTGTTCTGACGTTGTGTTTCCTCCTCAGCTGTCCCACGCCAGGCTGTGATGGCAGCGGTCACGTCAGCGGGAAGTACGCCAGACACCGCAGGTACGAACTGCTCGACGTCTTTTGTACATTGATAATGAAAGATGCCCAGTGTCTCATTGAGACGATTAGTTTGATTCAGTGATTTTTAGGTGTCGAAGGAACTCTGTAACATTGAAAGGAAGGGGAGACGTAATTGTGTCACCTGATATTGAGGACATACCGCTGTGTTTCTGACGAAGTCTGAGAAGCGTTGCTGAGGTTTGAGGATGCCTTAAACTTTACGCTGCAAAATGAGATATATATATAACACTTCTGGTCAGATTCTCTACTGTACTGTAGGTCACTCGTATTATTAAACCAAAATGGACGCCATAAAGCGAATAAAAGTAGAGAGAAATTCTGTGGAATGAGAAAACTTTGGTGCTATTGTCAGAAGCGTGTTTTGTTAAATGTTTAAAACTGCTGAGGTACGGACAAGAACATCAGATTTTGAGGTTTCTTGTTTCAGCCATTCAGAGCTTCCCATCTCTACACAAGTTTGATTTTGAAAGACGTCATGTCGTGGGTATTTTTTCTGGGAATTTAGGAGTTTCGATTCTACAATAATAGAAATTACATGAGTAATCTAAAGGCTGACTGATTATATTTTCTTGACACTATCTATAGATTTTTAATATGAAAAAATAAATTAATAAATTAAAATAAAGGGGATTTATTAGTTCTTTGTCTAAAACAACATTCAAATCATGTAGGGAGATAACATTTACAGAAAATATAACATATAAATGTGGAGGAAAAAAAAAGCTCTGAAAATTGTACACTTTCTTTTCTTGGTGGATGGTGAAAACATTATTAAGGGGGTGGGGTTGGCTGGTGGCCCCTGTCTGCAGGCTTCAAACGTCTCACTCAGCAGCTCAGAAACCGAATCGTACCAACAATAAATGAGCTCACGTCACGGTTTTGAAACCTCCTGGATTGGCAGCGTTTGCCGGCCCGCAGCCTGCAGCTCAGTACATCCACCGCTCTGTCACAGGGTCGCAGATAGAAAACCAATCAGGCAGAGTGTGGAGCTGTGAAGTCCGCAGGTCACACCGACCGATGGCTGTCCGTCCTGCAGCTGGAGGGGTTGGGCTGCTGGATAGTTTCCACCTCAGATCTCTGTTGCCTTTGGAAACGGTGAATTACCAACAAATTCAGGGGGGGGGCCGCTGCAAAAAGTGACGCTCTCTACGAGTCATTTCAGTTTCAGAGTTGAAATCTGAAGTAAACTTGCAGGCAAAGTGAGATCATTGTCCTTGAGCTGCAAAAATATCATCTTAACAAGTGAATTCTTCAAAATATTTAAAAAAAAAAGAAAAGAAACTGCCAATAGGATGTGATGATTTCATTTTCTAATGTAAATATGTTGATTCCATTTTTTTAGCGAAGCAGTGTAGAGCTACAAAAACATTCTTCTGCCCGAATCCTGGTCGAAACGTCATAAATTTTATAGCACAGGTGAAATATAAATCAAAGCAAGTGGTACTGTAGCTGCATCGAGGCAGAAGTGGACCACAGAGGGTTTCTCTTAAAGACAGTATCATTTGAAGCCTGAATATGAGGCTGCGGAGGAGGAAATTGAAGTATTTTTCATTTAGCTAGGCATATTTAGGTAAAAAAAATCTGATTTAACATCCATTATGAAATCAAAGCACTTGTTGAGATGTTTTGAGGTTATTTTGGAGTATCTCTGTGGTATTGTTTTTCAGTGTAGAGGCTGTTGTGTGTGTGTGGGAGGCTGGCATATAGAGTTTGCACGGCTCAGGACAGCGGTGGTTTGATGCCTGAGGTAACAGAGAGATAATGAGAAGGGCAGGATGGCGAATCGCTGGCAGAGCAGACTGATGGTGCTGCGAAGGGCACAGAGAGACACTCAGGAAAATTCAGCATCAGGCGAACAGGGAGCCAAACTCCAAAATAAGAGCACTAATATTCCGAAAAAGTCCTACCTTTTTATAAATAGTCCTTATTAGCTTTGTGCCAGCATCCAGTTTTATTTCATCTCCTCTGTCGGAGTATAAACAGAGTTATTGTTTACAAGCAGTCATGAGACAGGAGTCTGTTAAATAAACTGTGTGATCTTATTGTCCCATTAGCAATCAAGCTAATGAGCGTGCATCAGAGAGCTTTTTTCCCTCTTTACTGAATGAAATTATGTACAATCCTGAGAAGAAAATGTCAGTGGGAATAAACGGCACAATACAAAGAAAACAGAAGCTATTGCGAATGACTAGCACTAACATGTTTTCGGGCTTGCTAGTGTGTTAGCAGTTAGCTCGCCCTGCAAGTAGTCCCTATGTCACCAAGTATTCTACAGGGGCATGCAGATGAATTTGGCTGTGCCACTTTCTGGTGTGACCAGGTCTTTAATCTTGCAGTTGTGAATGTGAAAGCTGTGTGTGTGCTTGGTGGAACCAAAACCCCCAAACCTAAGATAATAATAATAATAATAATAATACTAATAATCTTTATTTATAGAGCACTTTTCAAAATCCACATTACAAAGTGCGTCACAAAGACAACAAAATAAAACATTCAAGTGATAAAATCAAGAAAACAGATACCAATACAAAATAAAAACATTTTAATGGAAAAATTAAGTCATGTAAAATCAGGAAAATAAGACAGTTCAAAGAAAATTCATGTAAAGAAAGCCAAATCCCCCAATGCCCAAAAACAAACAAAACAGAAAATTACAAAGCCAAGAAATCCAAATTGCAAACTTGAAAACCAACAACCAAAACCTGCAGTGCATAAATCCAAAATCTAAACCACAAAACCCCAAAAACCTAAAGCTTATCCTGGAGAATTAGGTGATACCTTCCAGTGCTCATCAACCTAAAAACACAACAAACAAACAAGAAAAACTAATTTACAGCTTACAGCTTCACAGAGTGACTCAAGTCATCATGCTTTGAATGCACAGTTTATACCGAGCTGGTTTAGGAAATAATACCTTTCTTGTGAGAAAACAATCTCACTGCAAGGTCCATTTAGTAGGTGTTCTAGAGCTCTTGATCACATCACATGATCTTCCTCAGCAGATGGAGTTGCCCAGTTGTCGTAGGATTGTAGATGTTCAAATTTCCATTTTTTTTCCTGGGACTTCTCGTCCATTTTGGGTTAAAAAGCTGAGGCTCAAAGTTCTTTCTTGACGTTGGAAACAGCATCTCACCGCAAGACTATTTTTCCTTTTATCATCTCTGATAAAATAGTCGTGCCGACAAACTACTGAAGTGAGGAAAGTGACAGGAAAGACAGTGGTAGAGACACACAGAGCCAGACAGAGAGAGAGAGAAGTAGGTCGTCTGATGGTTCCCTCTCTGGGGAAACGACGGCTGAATCACTTAATCAGTTAATCATCAGCTGATCACAGGAGTGTACGGTGCACAAACATCTGATTTTACAAAGACACAGCGGAGAGGGAGAATACAGCATCTGCAAAATCATTCCTGTTTTCTTTTTAAACCTTCTTTACAGGTTGGGAAGTTTCCTCCGACTCCACCAAACGTTGATCAACCGTATTTAACTTGCTTTGTTTGACATAAGCGTCTTCCCCAGAGTCAGATAAGAAGATGGAGATCAGTTCAGTACAGAAATAGGTCCAGGATGTGCTTAATTTAGCTTAGCACAAAGACTGGAAGTAGTGGGGAACTGCTAGCCTAGCTCAAGTATGAAGAAATATTTAAATAAAAGTAACCACCTGTGTCCGGGCAAATGGAGCGAACTGCATGAGTGTTGAGGAAGGTTAAACCTGTATTCATTGTTTTTTGTGGCCATTTGGGGGCATCACATCACGCAAACACAATATTGAATATTAACATCTTATAAAGTTGTCAAGGCAAACATTCTTCCTTTTGCATGTCCAGCAGAAACAGGATAATATTAGAGTCTGGTCTCCACCAACTCTCGAGAAAAATATCTGGCTGTTTAGCTGCCAGATGTTCCACTTTCTTCGTCTCTTAACTGTGTCTGTGTGCAGTGTGGTGCTGGGCAGGTTGTGTTCAGGGGGTTTATTAGAGGTTTTTCGCTGTTGCTGTTTATTGAGACTTAACGAAAACAGTAGTGTTGTGAGCCGTGAGACCAAAACAATGATCTGAAAGATGCTAAGCTGCAGAGTTGAGTGATAATTTGATGGATTTGTCACCACAAGCCACCCCTTCCCCCTTTCCCATGACACATACAGTTCTCGTTTTACCCGCTGTTCATTTCACTAGCAAGAACCACACCAGCAGCAAGATGCATTTAACGATTTATTAATGAGTAATGATTGGTGTGCGAGGGTCGAAACTTTCTTGTAGCTCTTCGGCTTGCTGTCTGCCTTGTGGGGAAGCTTGGGCCGGGCACGCCGGACCCCCCTCAGGACCCTCAGGAGGGGAGGACGGAGAGGAAGGGGGCAGCGTGCGAGAGCAAAGAGAAGGAGAGGGTTAGGTGGAGAATGCCGGATGTGGCTCAGCTGAGGTGTGGTCCTGCTCCTGAAACTCTGCTAGATAGCTCCATGTAAAAATATTGATTAGTAAGCTTAATTCTTCAGATTTCTACAGTTAGTATGTAGCATGGAATTGGAACAGTGCATGTGAATCCATCGTGCAAAGGCATGCAGTTTGAATCCAGTGTGTGGAATCTGGACTCCTTTTGATGGGATTTGTTGACGGCAACGACAGAAACACGCATATTATCCTTTAACCTATAATGTTGTTGCAAATACACAACCTTCTGGTGTGAGAGCCAATCACAACATTTCTTCACATCCCCCTGCTGGGATCTATAACTTCTTGAAACAGAGACACAGTTAGTGGTGGGGGGGGAGTCAGGTTCAAAGTCACTGTCTCTCTCTCTCTCTCCCCTCTGTTTCTTCCTTCCTCCCCTACCTTCCT
>LKNJ01006826.1:0-15140 GCA_002120245.1 Maccullochella peelii
CTTCAGCATGCACTGGGGCGGTTTGCAGCCGAGTGTGAAGTGGTTGACATGAGAGTCAGCACCTCCAAGTCTGAGGCCATGGTTCTCTGCCGGAAAACGGTGGATTGCTATCTCGGGGTCTTGTTCACGAGTGAGGGTAAAATGGAGCGTGACATGGACAGGCGGATTGGTGCAGCATCAGCAGTAATGCGGGGCGTTGTACCGGACTGTTGTGGTGAAGAAGGAGCTGAGCCAGAAGGCAAAGCTTTCGATTTACCAGTATAGTGTTGGGAGTCAATCCCTGGGAAGACAACAGTCTGTCAGCTATGATGATAAGCCAATGCCAAGTATGCAGGACACTGATAAGAACCAAGGTCGAGAAAGTCATATTCCTCAGCAAACTCTTGTCAGCCTCCTTTGTTTGGTGTGAATAAGCTTCCAAAGCCTGTTCGCACTGACATGTCAGATTTAGTTTTTCTCAATAATGATGTATTGAAGTATTTACATTTCTTATGACGTGATGTGAAAATTCAAAACTTCTTCTTGTTAAAATCAGCATTCAGTCATTAATGACTAATAACTTATGGATGTGCCTTATATGGAGAGGGGAATTTGTTATATTTTTTTTGAGTTTTTCAAAATTTGTCACTGGCCAACAGTTAGATTCAGTGGGGCATGTGCATGGTCAGTAAAATGTGTGCAATCATTACATTATCTAACAAAGCACAGCACATTCAGTCATATTAACACAACAACTGGCACTCTCTAATTCTTGTATTTTCTTTATATAATCTGAACAGGCATTGTTCAGTATGAGTCTGAAAGTATCCTGTGAAGCATAATTATTAGACCTCTGCAACTATTGCTCATCAAAATGGAAGCAGAAGACAGCGGCAACATTGACACTTCACTTCTCTTCACTAACTTTCACTCTTTTTACCACATGTATTTACACAGTTGGCTATTATTGTTTAGTTCAGTTTCATACACCAGTTGCAGTGCAGTGTAAGAGGAGTAGACAAGATCACTAAGAACAAGTGATGACATCCACTTTTAACCCTTTAATTTTTGGTACAGTCCATAAATTAAATGTCACATCACAAGTAATAACTAAATAGGAGACTGAATGAGAAAAAAACAACAACGACAAAAATCCAGAAGTTTCAGCTCCAGCACAGATGACACAGGAAGTGAATTGGCAAACATTAAACCTAAAATGTGTCAAGTGAAGTTATGCAGCCTATGACCCATCCCTCCTCAGGCTTTTGACTTGCTTAGAAGACTTCATTAAGAAATTGCAAAAAAACCAGAACTCCAGTCCTGGGGTTGTTACAAATAGCTTGCAAAAGTGATGTGATATTATTTCCTGTATCACTCAGTGGTGCAATACAGCACTAACATTGGCAGGCTAACAGGTTTGAGCCTCAGTGTTTATTGTACTGCAACATATAAACCATAAAAAGCAACCATGAAAAGCAATCAGAGCATCCTATATCATGGCAAAGCTAGGGAAAGAACATAAACTATGGTTAAGGTATTGTTTGTTAACTAAAATACTTGGTTACGGTTAGGGAAAGCTCATAGTTACGGTTCATCAAAAGGCGAACAGGTCTGTGAGGGGACACAAACTGGTGTCCTGCATGAATGTGAGACATGCTACATGTCCAGCTACCACCTAAACCACCCTGACCATCATTTACATTCTGCTGCAGAAGCCTCAGATTCCAGGGGGGGAGCTGTGCCACCCAGGTCCAACCCTCTGGCCCCACCCCTGCCCCCATTTGAGTCCCACTATACAGTAGAAAGAGGGCTTCATGGCCAGAATGGACAGGAGGAATGATTACATCCACCAATAACTATTTCAATGTAACAGCACCTAGTTTGATAATGGGGTTAAATATGACTTGTTTAATCCAGTTTGATGACAGTATGGCCACAATCTCTGGTGTGGCAAATGCTATGATGACTAATAACATGCATGATATTTGTTTGAAACAATAATCTCTAAAAAGAACATATCATAAACCAAGCAGATTCTTTTTTTTCAACCATTCCTGGCTGGCTTCTCACATTTTCTGCAATCATGAGCCAGTAAATAAAGAATAATTGTATTAATAATAACACTGCTATTCTTCATTTTGCAATGACATGTAGTCTTTATCTGATCAAATGACTTGTGTCCTTTCATCCTTGTGATAAAATAATCCTGTTGTGATGCATCCTACACATCGTGACACATGTTCGCACATAGACATTAACATGTGAGCAAAGCAATGCAGAATATAGAAATAGCTAAAGATTAAGTTTAAGCCCAAATAGATGACAGATGCAGCTTTTCTACTATTTTGAAGAATCCACATTTGCATATATCACATCTGTGTGAGCCGTGTGATCCATACTTTGATCCATCTGAGCTGGAGGGGCCTGCAAAGACAGAAGTTGGGTTACATTAAAGGTACACGGTGGAGTTTTAGACCTCTAGTCGTGCTATGGAGCAGTTTTTCTATGAGTGGGTCCCGTATTGTGCATGAGGGTGACGCAACACACATTTGTGCCATTGGTGTCACACTATTCCACTGATCTACAGGTGGCGGTACTACGGCAAGAAACATAGCAATGAGCGAGCAAAGGCAGCGAAGAATTGATGTAAACAAATCAGGACTCAGACTTTGAAGAAAAATCGGCAAATGTTTTATAACTAAGGAAGTGCATTCTACACGTGTGTTAAACCTTAAGGATACGCACAATGTGTTTTGGTGAGTAACACTGAATGTAACCATAACTTTTGCTTGTTTACAAGAAAAACTCCACAGGGCACCTTTAAGGTGAGCTTTAGTTGTTAATAGAGTTATGGGACTTGTCAGTGGGTCTTGATGTCTTAGTTACCATCTTCTTAAAACCCAACTGAGTGGGGGTATTGTACCTCAATGTTGATGTAGACAGGTTCATCAATGGCCTTGGGTTCGCAGAGTTTCTCGTTGTCATGTTTTTGGAAAAATGCCTCTCTGAAAAGATAAAAATAAAAACACGTTTTTATTCTAATTTGAGGAACAGGAGATCAGAAATGTGTCCTTGTGCCTGCAATTCACATGCACGTATCTGGTGGAATCACTATTTCCTCCAGCGTCAAAAATATCCACAAACATCTTCAGTCTCCATGTGTCTAGTATTAAACCATTGTATCATGAAACACACCTTTTGGCTTGGTTTGATGATGCTGTGCTAAAATTAGCATAATATCCAGATTCCTCCCTGGTTAAAGACTGTGACCTGTGAAAATATGTTATTGCTATGAGGCGTGTTAGTGGAAGTGATTATGAATTAATCACCATGATTTATGCAAAGTTTTGGCCTATCAGCTTACTATTCTAGCACATTTAAAGACACCCCCCCAGACATGTTTTATGACATATGAAAAAACTTTAAATATTTTGCGTCAGGACATACATCATTCTGCACATACATCATTCTGCACATACATCATTCTGCACATACATCATTCTGCACAATGAAGGTCAAACATTCAAGTGATGTCACGTAACAATAAGCAAAACACATTTTTGAATGAAGGGGGACTTTAAAATATTTGCACATGGTTTACGTTAGGAAAACACAAGGATCAGTCATGAAACAAAAATACTTTTGCTGCTTGCATGCCCCACACTCAATTTACAAATGAGCTAAAAGTGAAGTTACCTTTTGTGTTTTCTGTATAAGACAATTCCAGTGACAAAAATAATGATCAGAAGTGCAGCAAATGGTACAAAGATGGCTATATATATTGTTGTCTCCTGGGTCATAGCATCTGTGAAGAAAAATTATGATTGCCATGAACAGTGATCTTTTCAATACAGAAAACTAAATTACAGATGTTGACACATTGAATATTAGTCTGAAACGGTCCTGAGAAACAAATTGTGTGAATCTTAAACTTACTTTCTGATTTTGCAGTGGTGGTAAATGGGGTGGGTATATAGGTTGTAATATCTAAAAAACAAATGAGTTTGTGACAGTTTTCATTATAGTTACAATTTACTCTGTGATAAATTTACAGCCTGTTAGCAAATTGAGGAGCACAGAAACAAATGATATAAATGTGAATGAGGTAATAAAATTTTAATGGTTATACCTGGGCCAAGAGTGACTGGCATAGCACCTGGCCATGTGGGAGAAACATGTGAAGTATTAATTTTATTTCCCTTTTCTCATGCATATAAATATAATTTAAATCATAATTCAAAGGTTTTAATGAAATAAATTCTTACCAGACACAGAAATGGAGACATAGTTTTTGAAGAAACTGTACTTTTCACCACTTGCAATAACTCTCACATAGATGTTTGGTTCATTCTCCGTGATGTTTTTGATCTTGAGGGAGCAGTTTCCTTTGGTTTTATTTCCAATGAGCATGGTCTTTTGTTTGTAATTCTTATGCACAATTGTGTCATTCTTGTGAAGAATGAATGCATTCTTGTCATTGTCATTGATGTTAAATTCACTTCTCACAGGCTTTTTCCAGTAAACTTCAACATTTTCAGTGTGGCATTTAGGCCGACAGGTAAACGTACATGGTATGATCACGTCTGAGCCCAACGTTGCAGTAATGTGTCTACTGACACTAATATTCCAGGTTTGACCTGTGTTCAAAACCAAACCACAATTTATATTTATTAAAGAGCACACTTCATGAGATAAAAATCAAAACAAACACATCAACTCAATACAGTATGGCACCCACCTTTTGAATTAGAGGCCAATATCAATACGAGACTAAGATCAATCAGGCCTGACAGCTTCATCTGATTCAAGAAAGACATACTGTGGTTAACCGACATAGTCCTGAAATCCTAGAGTTAACCCAGTTTGTAGTATCACATCTGGAAGCCTGCATACTACAAAGTTCTGCAGTGAAACAGCCTTTATTCTGCCATTTACAGCGTAAAGTAAATACTCACTGTGAGAGGGACCCAGGAGCTGTGAAGAGGTTGCTGTGCTTTCTTGTGCTTTGTCACTATGTATTAGATCTTAACATTGATGTGAAATTACTGGATGCGTTTCCTGTTGCTCAGTGGTGGTGAAGTGAAAAAAAAGGAAGTTGGGGCAGAAAACTGAATACTGACCAACCACAGTATAACGTTCTCATTGAGTTTGAGGGCAAATGTTATACACATAAGCATCAAGAATCTTGAGGGCAAATACAGCGGCTATTCCTTATGGTCTGTGCCTGTCATATCATTTGAAAATACAAATACTGTACCGTGAAAGTGTACAAAGTATAATATTCACTTGAAGCATAAGTGTATTGTTACACCTCTCTGAGTCTTTACACTTATCAGAACAACAATAGCTCAGAAGTGTGAAGATACCGAGGAAGTCTTTGTAAATTGACACTGATACACTGATTGTCACATTAGGGTAGTTTTATTTTTGGTAATTTAGTCCAGGATAAGTGTGTTGTGGCCTGAGTATAATACTCACTGGTTTAACAAAAGACCTTCCAGTGCTGCCAACTGTGCATTTGCTCCACTGCAAATTAGATTTATTCAGCATTTCTACAGTGAACCCATTGTTGATGGCATCTCTGCTCCACAGACTAGTTTCAATAATTTCACATATGAGCTTTAAAATTAAGGGATCAAGTGCCATCAATTTTGGGTCTAAATTAAAGGATAGGTTCACATTTTTTCAAGGCTAAGCCTAATACATGCCCATGTGTTTTTCCTCCATATCTGCATTAGCAAGCGAGCAAACTTTATTTGCACATTTAATTCCACTGGAAATACAAACTGGGAAAAGAAGCAAGTAGGTCTAATATGAACATGTTTCTCTAATTACGCTCATCATCAAAAAGAATACACTATAACTGAAAACTGTGTCTCTTGTTTCTATCTAGTTAAAAATGTAAATTCAAAGCAGAGTAATGGAAAAAACCCTGTCACGTGGGTTTGTTTTGGGACATATTCTCATGCTACTGATGGGCTACAAATTGCTCTGGGAAACTTTTGGTGCTATTTGCTGTTACATAAAACCACTAGGTGGAGTGAAACATGTTCGCAAAAATCCAATGTGAACTTTGGCACTAAGTACGGACTCCACCTGGAATGTGGGCCAAACTCGGATCTCAAGGTGCAGTCATATGACTCCGAGGTGGCTGAATGAGAGTCAACAGGGCAGGAAATGGTTTTCTGAAACTAATTCAACAAGCTTTTGTGATCTTGAACGACTCGATCCTGTTGACTGACTGGTTTCAGCTCCAGCTCGCACAGGGAGATGGGAAGCGACATGTTGTGTAGGGAGCAGTAGTCAACTGGAGGATGACAGTTTGAGGCTCTGTGGATGCGGCGCGTCAGACAAGCTCTTCTTCACCTGTGCGTGGTGTGTGATCGCGAATACTGCGGGCACAGATGGAAGATCTGAATAACCGGAGTCGACGGGAGACAGCGGGAGAAGACACGAGCTCATCGGACCGTCACCAGTCAGATATCCGCGTCCAGAGGAGAGTAGCAGCGGTCAGCTCTCCTGCGCTGTCCGCCGCACGTCTCACCTTACCTGGAGTCATGGACGCCGAGGGGAGGGTCGACGAGTCAAGACTGAGGATGCATATTTTCAAAAACGGTAGATCTATCTATCTATCAATCAAGAAAATGAGATAACATGCATCCTTTATTTAGTAGATGCATACATAACCTATATTAAACCATAGGAACTATCTTCCACACTGAAAATGTAGATATTACTAATCACATGCTTTGCATCTGCACCTAATATGATTGCTTGCAAGTTTAAGTGATTTCCCGAAATATGTGTTATTCATATAGCTTGACTTTACATAGCATCATTATGACAAACTTTATCTTCATCCATAAGCAAGAAGTATTTATCAGTAGAAACTAATGATTCTGAGGTCACAACAGGCCATAATGCCCATTTAGAAATATAAAGTCTTTGCCAATCCAGTGAGATTCATGTTTGAAAGATCATTCATACATTTCTGTATTAGGACAGTATGGTATGACATGGGATTGCTTAACATGCAGCACAGCCTGTTCAACAGTTCAATCTGTATCAGTATGGTTTTTCACATTGAACACCGTCTTGATGAGGCCTAATATTATTCTGAACAAAACAAGAAAGGGTGAAAGGATTATAGTTGGGGATTTCTGTTTGTTTGAAAATATGTTACAATGTGTCTCATTACAGTAAATGAAGGGTTTTTATGATCAGTTTAATTGTGACCATCCCTACAGACCAAGATGAAGTCAAGTGATGCTTTGCTTCAGGACATAAAGTGAGCCACAGTTAAACCATTCTCTAAAATCTAACATTTCATTGTACATAAGACCCCCTCAAGCTAGGAACTCTAGCATGACTAGATATAAAACAACAGATGCCATTTAGAGAGTTGGTAAGATTCCTTAGAGTCAGAATAAAATCACATGATATTGAACATCCATCCATCCATCCATTATCTATACCGCTTATCCTCAGAGGGTCGCGGGGGGGGGCTGGAGCCTATCCCAGCTGACATTGGCCGAGAGGGGTACACCCTGGACTGGTTGCCAGTCAATCACAGAGCTGACACATAGAGACAGACAAACATTCACACTCACAGTCACACCTACGGGCAATTTAGAATCTGATATTGAACAGTTTGAACAAAAAAATGTGTGTTTCAGAAGTGGCTCCAGTGCATAAATGTGTTAAAACAGGCCCTAAACACAGTGCTTTTACTGTCACTCAACTGGCCCTGGCAGGCATTATCTTGGCATGCTGATTGGCTTTTCTTGTGTAGGTGAAAATGATGATGGTTTCAGCAGCACATCAGGCACGGGACAATAAACATCTACACAGAGGAATTCTCACAGGGGTAAAACATAACTCTGAATCTATCATTTATGAGCAGGAATGTGGAAACTCACCCTCCTTTTCTGTGGCCTTTTGACCTTTTATGCACATTCCATTCTTACAAACATGGGAACCAAAGGTTAAAGAACCTGCGGAGCAAAACATTACATAAGACATCTCAAATCCTCCTCTTAAATCCCAGTGAAAGCAGGGTAAAGTTCACCGAATTCTGGATCTGCGATTGTTTCCTAAAGGTTCCCTCTTTTCTCGGCTGCAAAGCATGTGATCTATTCAGGGTTTGTTGTGCTCTGGTGGTGATAGGCTTAGTGAATGATAATAGCTGAAATACCCTCTTGGCTTGAAAACACTGGTGAGTCAGTTGTATTGACCACTGTGAATGATCAAAAGGTCATTCAATCCCTGTCCAGGTGGCGTGTCTCCCTCTGAGCGTGGCCTGGTGTGGCGTTTCCTGTTTGGCATGTACCCGTGCAGCTCAACAGCTTTGGAGCGCTCTCTGCTGCAGGAGCAGTTGGTCGTACGTTACTGGGTCATGAAGAGAAAGTGGCAGCAGTTCCTTCCTTCAGCTGTGCGGATGCACCTCAACGGCACTGATGGTAAAAGCCCAAACATGCACCAACTCTGTCACAATGAAGGAAGTCATACGGATCTCACCTGTGTCAACATTTACCTTTTTCTCTTTGCCTTCCTTCACTGCCCTATTTTCTCTTCTTTAAAACATCTATAACCATGTGAACATATCTCCATTCCAGCTGAGCTGGTGGCAGCAGTCAGGTACTTTGACCAGAGGCAGGCACAGGCCCAGCAACAGACCCAGGATCAGTCTGAGGAGGTCAGGGACAGACTGGCTTTCTTGGAGCTTCAGGCACAGGTTAGAAGAGCTAAATATATGTTAGTATAATTCTAATCTATATACTTCAGTCATATCTTTTCTGTTTTATATGTACTTCTGTTTTTCTATTCAGTACATTTCTGCTTTGGTTCTGTTTTTAGATTTCTGTAGTTCCATTAAATATATTTTCTTTGGCTGTGTTTGATAGAAGAGAAAAGATTAACTGTTCAAAGTGGGAGGAGTGAAGCATGTTCAGGGAAGCTACACAACAGGATCTAATTATGTTAAACAAACTGGTAATCATTTACATATGGTATCATTTGACGTCTTTGTACTAGCTGAAGTGTTTTGCAATTCTGTCTGGAGAGTGTGTGCATGTAGGATCAGCTGATAGATTTGTGCATTCAGATAGTGATACTTCACTTGCAACTTTAACAGAATGATACTCTCAATAAACTACTGACACTAGTTTACAGCCCATACATTATTATTTCCATTTCAAGAACAAGATATAATTCAAAATGTTTATGGACTCCACTAAATATAAACTAAAATAAACTAAATACATTTCCTTCCTCTTACCAGATACTGTTTGAGCGGGTCACATTTGACCAAAAGGAGCTGCGGGAAGCCACACGAATCATTGACAAGGATGTACCAAGAACTAACAGAGACCTGAGCTATTACCAGTGAGTGGTTGTGAGCCAGTGTTGTGTTTTGTTTTTGCTATACTTAAGAGTCAACAGATTGCTGACCCTTGCTGACATGACGTTTGTGGGAGTAAAAATCCAGACATTTAGTTTTAAGCAGCTAAAAGGGATTACCTCAGCTGACCCAAAAAGGAAAACAACATGCAATAGACTGTGGTAAGTCAGGTTTCATTTATTATTACAAGACTGTAAGTGCCACAATTAACCCTTAAGGTCACATCAATCTTTTTAATGTTCACAAGAAACTAGGAAGCCTGCCATATTAATGCACAGCACTTAGCTCAGGCTTTGTTTTCTCCTGGATTAGGCTGCAAAGCTTACAATTATGTAAATCTTCAATTAAAGTTCATTTCTGTTTAATGTTTTAAATGATTTACAACCAGCTGTTTACAGAGGTATCAGCATTTTCTACCCGTTAACAGAGACACTGTTGGTCTTTTATTCAAAGATGATTACATCTAGTGAGCTGGGAGTTGCTCAGAAAAAGAACTAAATTCAGACAAACACAGGGGAAAACAAACCAAACCTGATTTGGAGCTACCAAGAGACTTTGTCTCCTGCCACTCAGGCCTCCAGAACCAGACAAGTGTGTTTGTACAATATGGAAATAATACACATAAAATAGAAATAATTAATGGAGAGCTTAATTTGAAATTGTGGTTTGAAATCTTGAGTAACGTCTGCAGCTTTGTATCACTTATAACTACTTATATATAACTGTTGTAAGTAGATTTGAAATTAAAAGCCATTCAAGTCAATTAATTTAAGATATTTTGTGTTCAAATTAATTCAAATTATTTTCCTGATGAAAAAAAAAACTACATTTCATTGTTAGCTGCACTACCTGCCGCAGAAAAACATCACATCCTGTCACTTCTTCATGACTCTAGAGGTGATAAAGCAGGGAACTCCATATATTGCACATCAAATACATTTCCACTTACTTAGGTAATCATTTATGTGTCTGCAGGGGGGAAGGTTCAGGCAATCTGTTGGTGTTGAGAGATATCCTCATCACGTATGCTGCTTTTCATCCAGGTAAACAACAAGAATGAGCCCATCTCAGGTTTATTGACACTGACTAGATGAGACAGCATTAGAGGCTGTGTGTTGTGCCGTTAAAGACGCTAACTGTTTGTTTGCGCACCACTTGTCTTGATTGGTTATCCAGAGGTCAGCTATGCCCAAGGAATGAATGACCTGTGTAGCAGGTTCCTGGAGGTTCTTGACTCTGAGGTCGACACTTTCTGGAGTTTCTCCTGCTACATGGAGAAATTCTCCAAGGACTTCAGGGCTGATGGTCTGCACAGAAAAATAGGTGGGATGACTAAAGAGATATGCATCTTTATGTATAATAAATGTTAGGTTTCCAAGATACACTATATATGCTATGAAATGAGATTTGTTCTTATATATAACTGCAAATAAAAAAGATGTGGGACCTCTAGTGGTAAAACAAAGATATTGAAAACTTATCTCTAAAGCAATAATTCCAGTATATGCAATCAACTGTAACATTATATATTAAAGTGTTGGGAGTTTCCTCATGCTGTGTATTGGACTGATTAGTTCATTCAGAAATCTGAGATGTACATATTTCTTAATCTGTCAAGTCTTTATTTTTTCAACCAGGAGTTTGATGCTAGGTCAGGCATTCTTACAGAAAAACATTTAAATTATTAACATAATAAAGCTTAGTTCATCAGTATAAGCATATGAAAGAGTTGTGTTTAATGTCTTTTAGAGCTGGAGGCAGCCCTGTTGAAGGAACTGGACCCTCAGCTTTATGCTCATTTGGTCACAGACAGCTTGGAGAGCTTCACCTTCTGCCACAGGTAGATCTGCGCAGATCTTTGGTACCATTCTGTATTTTTATTCTCTATATCTGAACATGGGTTCATATGTGTTTTTGTTTTATATGTACATATGTTGTCCTTCCTTTAAGGTGGCTGCTGCTGGGTTTCCAGAGGGAATTCGAACACAGTGACGCACTACGTTTGTTCGAGATCCTGAGTTGCGACCACCTGGAGCTTGTCTCCCAACAAGTAGACCGAGCCCGTTATCAGGAAAGGCTGGCACGAAAATGCAGCACAGGTGAAACCCAGAACTCAAGTTTGCAGAATAAAAAAGGCTGAATGTGGAGGGTTACTTCTGTCAAATATCTGGCTTTAATATAGTGATATGTCTTTGCCTTGTGATGTTTGCAGAGGACAATTCAGAGTCAGAGCTGCAGGCCATCAACACTGACTTCACCTTTGAGCTCTTCATCTGTGCAGCCATCCTGTTAGAGAACAGAGAGTTTCTGCTACGGTGCCGAGATGATGTTCAGCTCATCCAGTTTACTAGCAGGTTTGTCTGTCTGCTAAGACGTGAAAATCTCAACACAAAAAAAGGGATTGCGTATTTGTTAATGAATGCGTTAGCTAAACCTTTGTCTTTTTGTGCAGCCTTCAGGGAACACTGGACCTGAACAGCACGCTGAAGAAAGCAGAGCACCATTTGTACAACTACTGCAAGCGCTGTGCTTGGGACTATATGAATGGGCGCTGCAGAGCACACAAGAGCAAAGAAGAGGACTTTCTTTATCAACTTCGTAGTTTACTTGTTTTAAAGTGATAGCTACTATTCAAATACTTGGCATCAAATACTCTTATGAAACTGTCATTTGTAACGGGACATAATAATCCCTATTTGGATGGATTCTGATGGCACATATTCTTTATTCTATTCTTTATCAGTTTTTATTGCTGAGGGAAACACAGTGATGTACTGATGGCTGCTTACCTTAAGTTTGATCAGTTACTGCTGCTTATTATAAATGTACAGTTATTTATTTTATGAAAGTTGGCCAACACCAACCGTGAGTCATTTGGGTTGCTCTCCTGAACCTCCATGAATATGAAAAGCTCAAACTTTATATCTTAGTACCTCAGAATCAATACTTTAAAGGATCTGTTTTTCCGGGTTATGCAATAGTCAACAGCTGCAATATTCAACGGCTGGAAGAAAACTACTTCTTGACAGGCTTGTGTAAATACTAAGCTCTGGTGTGTCGCAACAGGTGGCTCCTGTAATGAACTACAGTTATATTTAATGCCAGATGGCCTGTGTATCAGAGAGGTCTATGTAACAAGAATAGACAGCCAGTTTTTGAGCTCAGGCAGAGGGACCATGGTGTAAGGTGCCCCGGGATAAAAAAGAAAGACACTGGATTTGATATGTAGGAATGCAAAGGAATAAAGTTCACTACCTCAAAAACACACACAAGCATGACTTTGTGCAACTACAGTTATTCTCCACCCCCAAAAGGTTACATGTATTCATACATACAGCAGATATACTGTACAGACCATGAGTGTAAATGGTAGATGGACTAAATTTATATACCACTTTTCTACCTTAACTGACATTGACCTTGACCTTAACCTTAACCGAAGCAACTTGGGGTTCAGTGTCTTACTCAGGGACACTTTGACATGACTGTGGACAGGAGGAGCCGTGGATCAAACCGCCAATTGATCTGCGATTAATGGACGACCTGCTCTACCACGGCCACCCCACAAAACACATCACTGCTATCAGTTTGTTTCTCTAAAATCTATTACAGCTCCTGTACTGCAAATGGCATGAGCATCTGGGTGAGAGTTTAGGTTTTTTATGATCAAACATCTGTTAAAGACAAAATGCATACTGATCGTCTACCTGGTTGAAGGAGTTTGAGGCTATCCAGAGATTTTAACCACTGTAACACTGTGTACTGTACAGCACAGCAGTGTGGGTAACAACAGCAAGCTTTCTTTCAAGGAAACATGGGCCTAGAACTTTCCTTGGTGGAGTCACCTGACACCCCGATGGGCTCTCCCTGCACAGTGCTCTATATACACTTGGGAGCAGAGACACTCACCCTCTTAGTCCACCTGCCAGGAGAGGGAAAGGAGTGCTGGAGAGCGTTGTGTGCTATAGGCGAAAACAAAGCACCACTTTAACTCAGTAAACTCTCAAGTCTTGAACATCTGACTGCACAAGGTAACCCCTTCTATGAGAAGCATTGCACTCAGTCTGGCTTCATAGTCTGTCTTGCTTTCTGCTTTAAAAGGCTAACTGCCAAATGTGAGAGGTATTCCCAAGTAAGTGAGGCTTGCATGGTTTCTAACAAACAATGGCATGGTAAGCTAAAGCAGAATCCCTACCAAAAGCCACACAGTTCAGTGACTGCCCAGCAAACAAAATGATTTTAATGATTTATTTCCATGTCGCAACATGTTGGGTGTGATCTATGCTTCTTCAGGATCGTCTCAACCAGACGAAACTAGTGAATTGCATTAACTATACAGTATGGCTATGACAGAATCAAATATAAAAGTTCTGTTATAATCATGTTCCAATCAATGTTCTTGGAACAGTACATGGCAAGTTTCAGATGTGAGTGTTGCACAGACAGTGAAACAACAGCACCATGTCAGCATTTTCTGCTCTGTGTTACACAAAAGCATAACAAGTGATAATTCAATAGTCTGTTCTAGTTGAAGCAGTTCTGGGAAATTAAAGGAACAAAGTTTATTTAACCCGCTAGGCATACAGAAGAAAAAATCTAAAAATCGTCTAAAAATCTTTAAACTTTAATCAAGGCAGTTTGAAAAAAAGGTTCATTTCCTGCCTCAATCTGTTTGTATTGCCAGAGCACAGCCCCAGGAAGTGTGGCAACAAGAGGTTTTTGCTGAGTTCTTCACTAATGAAATATGTTTGTTACTGCACCCCAAAGCTGTAGTTTTCTGTGTGTATCCTTGGTTTTTAAGCACTCTGTTTTAATAGGAACCAGGCAAGTCTTGCCCACTAGTCATCGATAAATGATCTCCTAATTTTTAGACACCTTCCATTCATTGCCATGTAGATACGCTGATACTTATTATAGTAACTGTAAGCTATTTGGAGCCAGCTGTTGGAAAATAGACACACTGATCACTATTTCAGGATCAGTACATCACATTTCACAAGCCTGACTGTGAGACTGCAGTGATATGTTGCTGAGGGAGGAGTGGCGAGAGAAGCAGTGTGTCATTTGGTATCAAGTGTCAGGAGGTGGTTTAAGCCACTCGCCGTGGATGCCACTCCACCACCTCACCACTAGCTGAGCCTCGCGTGGCCATGCATCTGGACTTATGTAAATAACAGGGACAGGCAGTAGGTATACGTGGGCGTACATAGTATGCAGGTGCACACATGTGTGAATAACACTACAAGCAAACACATGTTTAAAGTCTAAGTACAAAATATGCTCTAATCTGGAATTATTGTTCAAAATAAAAAGGGCTACAATTACTTACACATTTCTTTTATGTTTTATTTCATCTAAGATGTCTAAAGGACCAGCAGTAGGTATTGATCTGGGCACCACATATTCCTGTGTGGGCATTTTCCAGCATGGCAAAGTGGAGATCATTGCTAATGACCAAGGAAACAGGACCACGCCCAGCTACGTGGCCTTCACAGACACTGAGAGACTGATTGGAGATGCTGCCAAGAACCAGGTGGCTATGAACCCATCTAACACTGTATTTGGTAAGGACTGCAACACCCATAAGACAACAGGCTCACAATCAGTGACCCAAAATGATTATTCTCATTCTCCTCACTGTGTTGACAACTAATCCTTTTGAAGAAGAAAACTCTATTTATTTAACTGTATATACACTGTGAACATACAGTGCATCCGGAAAGTATTCACAGCGCTTCACGGTTTCCACATTCTGTCATGT
>LKNJ01006827.1:0-25897 GCA_002120245.1 Maccullochella peelii
TATATCTTTTTTTTCTCATTTATTTGGGAAAGTGGTCCTCGGAAATGGTTTAACAATCAGAAGTGGGCCTTAAGTTACAAATGGTTGAGAACCCCTGCACTAGGTGATAAAAGTGATCTTGCAGGTTCATTGCTTGTCGCACTTGTAAGATGGTCTAATAAAATCTTGACTGCAATCTCTGTTAGACTGTATGAGATCAGTTTTGAGGCATGTCGCAATGTGTAACCATATATACACATCAATGTGGCATCTACATGGGTGTTGGCGTCGACTAGTGTATTCTGTTTCTTTTCATGCCTTATTCCGATTGGTTGGTTTGTAGATGTGATATTTACCTTTTCATGAGCCTGATGAAGCGCTGAGCAAAACCCATTGCTCTTACCAGTGTTAATAAAAGATCCTTGATCCTATTTTACCAAAATTCAAGAGTTTAAAAAAAACCTTGTCACTAAATTACTCTCTAAATTACTATAAACAAATCTTGTACTGCTATTTCCCGTTACTTATCAGCCGCTATAGGCCAATACAATATAAAGGTTCAAGGTTTATTTATTTGTCATACGACACAGGGTTGCACAATGAGATGAAAGTTTGTGCACCACACTGGTAGATTGTTAATTTCCTCACGATATGAAGTTTCATTTGAAATCCGACCAATGATGGTAGCGTCATCTGCAAACTTCACAAGAGTTCTCTCCATGTCGGGGGTTGCAGTCGTGGGTCTACAGCGTAAACAAGAGAGGGCTGAGCACACAGCCCTAAGGGGCTACAGTGGTTAACACTAGAATGAAGGAGGTGTTTGGGTCTGTTTGTGAGAAAGTCCAATATCCAGTTGCAGAGTGTGGTACTTAACATTAAAAATTCAACATCTGGGGAACATTATCCATCAACTTTGACAATGTTTGAGCACCAAGCATCATTAATGTAAACACAGAGACCGCCTCCCCTCGTCTTGCATTCTGTCGGTGCAGAACACAGTGCGCACGTCGAGTGCAATAGCTTGATCTGGGATGTTGTAGCGGAGCCAGGTCTCTGTCAAGATGTGGGCAGTCTCTGATTTCCCGTTGCTGGGTTAGCCTAAGTCTTATTTCGTCAACTTTATTTTCCAGTGACAAGACATTAGCCAGGAGTAGGATGGCTAGTGGAGTAGCCTTAGGTCCAAGCGGTTAGCTTAGCTCTTAGCCCAGGCGGTCGTACTGCTTGTGTGGCGTTTGGTCCAGCTGGTCTGGCTGGGTGGTTGGAGGATATTGTGGGCAGTGATCGTCTCATGGTCTGCTGCACTTAATCCAATCCTTGTGCTTTTTGTCCCGATGTTGATGAGTGTTTTTCTGTCATAGGTAGTATGTGCTTTGGTAATAAAGGCGAAAAAATAAGAAATAAAAATAAAACTGTAGCGAGGTTTGAGGGAACTACGCATCTTGTCCATAGACTGTATATAAAGAAGGACGACATGGCAGCTCCCCAAAGTGAAGCCAAAACATCTGGATCGCCCGCTGGTGGCTAGCTCCTCCCTGCCTCCTCCATGTTAGCAGATGAGACATGGGCCAAACTGAAAAATCAAAGTAAACGTCAAATAAAATGTTCCCAAAGATTTTTTCTGTCATTTTAGGTAGTTCCTATCACACTGATGTTTGTTCAAGTGTTTGGTTTTAATTAGATTGATGCTATAAAAAGGAGGTGAGACATTATGATTGACAACTGTGAGTGTGCTCGCAATTGGTTCAGGTGGGTGTATAGGCAAGAACTCGACAACCCGGCTCCACCGCGGATCACTACTGCGCAGACTCTGGCTCCAAATGACGTCACCAGCGCAAGATGGCAGCTCCCGTATCTGGGATATTTTGGCTTCATTTTTGTATAGTAGGAGGAAGTAGAGACACGTCGTCCATCTTTATATACAGTCTATGATCTTGTCAAGAAGTGAATATATCTGTGATAAGCTAAAATCAGCCAAAAAAAACAGACTTGCTGCTGGATGACAGTACATATTTGGTATCATGCAAAGTGTTTTGAAAATTTTTGATCAGCCACAAGGGTTGGAAAATGATCTCAACCCACTGAGGGCATGTAATCCTTCAACTTTAACACTAACAAGCAACCAAACTGGAGATTCATGGATTTCATATGACAGTGACAAAATGATGATATGGTCATAAGAAAATGAATAACCACTACAGTACCTAGAAACACTGTGACAAAGGGCACCCCCCTCCCAGGACATCCTTCCTCTGAAAGCTCCAATGAAAGCTTCTGATAAGGCACGTGATTCTTGCTTCTGTACTTTTTCCTCAAGAATAATGTCCTTTGTTCACTTACACCCACATCTACCAAAGCACATTCCCAAATCATCAGGGTCCTTTTCAGCTACATAGTTGAATGGGGAAAATCACAGGGCCAGGCACTGAGGTGAACAGCCTGCAGGCTGCAGTATGGTAGTAAGGACAGCAAGATAAACAACAGAAACACACAGAGAGAAATGTAGTGCAGTATTTAGCAAGCTTCAGGCCCACTGAGGATTTTCAGGAATGGGTTTCATCTTACAGGTGTCAACATTTCTCAGCTTTCATCTCGGCCCTGTTTGACCAGCCCAGGCCAATCTGACAGCACCCCAAATAAACCCTCCTGACAGGGCGGGGGTTCCCTGTTTAGAGTCCAGTGGCCCACCCAGCCTCCCACAAACTAACTGAAGCTTTTCTCACTACCTCTCCTGATCAGGGAGTGGCAGGACAGATAAGACACAGCAGCAGCCAGTCACAAGGTTCTGACAATAGCAATTTATCATTTTATACAATAACCTTTATTTGTATGTAGCACATCATTTGTATATACGGCGATAGTGAACCAAAAACAGACCCAGCAGGTCATGATTACAAAAATAGCCAGACCACCGCCTCCCTTTGCAGCAACCACCCTCCACCTTGACACTGTGAGAAACTGCCGTTACTGGCTAATGTCTAATGCTAATGCTGTTTACAGGTTGTGGCATACAGACCAGTTTTACATTCAGTAATATCAATTATAAACATGTTCCAAGAACAAGCATTACAGTAGAGGAGGGAGGCCAACTGTTTCTCCAAGCACAAGAATAACAAAAATGCTTTACCCTGCAAGAATTCTGTCTATTTCAGCCTTGAGACTGAAGCCAACCAACAAAATTAACTTGTTGAACTGCCTGGAGAAATATAGCAAGGTTTAAAAACTCAGAACAACAATGTCTGGAGCTGTGAAAATCAGATTTGCAAGCTCCGTGACTATCATAAAGGAGCTAAGATCCTCAAACTCAAGAAGAAAAGCTGCCAAACTGACAGCCAATTTTAGACTGTACAGTATCTTACTTAGGCCAAGTTCTTGTATGACTGCTTGTGATAGATGGCATTTAACTTCTGAAAGTTGGCTTCTTTAATCAAATGAAAAAAGAGGAGTTTGTACAAAAACATGTTTATGTTCGTCAAAATAAGATTTCAGAAAAGGTTTTTTTTTTTTCCAATAAATAGCAATCAGATGAGATTATCTGATGTGAGATCGTCTTTTAGCTGGGAAAAAAGACACAATCACCAAAAATAAACAGAAAATCCAAAGAAGAGTTCTAACAAAGCCCCTCACTGAGCATCAAAAAGAGGTGGAATAGCATCTCTCCATGTCTTACAGACAATTTGCCAGAAGAAGGCCTTTTTATATCACCGAGCCAAAGACCAGGGATAGAGATGCATGTGCATGTGTGGAACATGAGAATGTCCGGCTACTGATTAACAAACTCCCCAAGAGAGGGCTGTTGAAGACAGCCAGTCTTAGCGAGTTAGTGAGTATGATTGTGTGTGACCCTAAAAACAAAGCATGCATGGATCGTGCTGCTTTGACAAAGTTGGGTTTCCTGAGACAGACTGTACTGACGTTTCTTGGGAACAATGGGAGCAGGTTACTTCAACGAACCGAGAGAAAATCTTTGCAAATGTTTAAAAACAAACTTACACATTGTCGGGGACAATCCAGGACTTAAAAGAGCCGTTCCACAAAAAGCTAGAAGCTTTAGCCATACATCAATTCAACTGGCTCTACCAAACAGAAGAGTTTCGTGATCTAAAACAAAATCTCACTGAATCTAAAGCAGTTCTTTACATTGATTTTTTGGTCTCTTCATGACTGTTAGTGGAAGGTGTTTGAGGAACGGTTTGAGGAAATCCCCTTTCAGTGTTCAGTTAGTGCAATTATGTCCTTTCCGCGGGACCTAATGGACAACAAGAAGGCATTTTCTACTGTCAAGGTTTACTTGGCTGCTATTTCCACTTGCCACGTCGCTTTGGATGATACGCCGGCAGGCTAGCATCCCCTTGTTTGTCAGTTTATGAAAGCTGCATGGAGACTGTTACCCAGCTCCAAGCCTATGTCACCCTCTTGAGATTTCACTGTAGTTCTTGAGGCCCTCACGAGCCATCCCTTTGAGCCACTGGAACACCGGTTGTCTCTTAAGGTGGCTTTGCGGTTTGCTGTTGGCTAAATGTGTGAGTGATATCCACCCTCTGTCTGTGTATCCTGCTTGTATGCGGTTCAAGTTATTTTCCTAAGCATTGTCACTGTTGTTCATGTGAGCCAGAGACTGAGCGGTTGGGAGGCGGGGTTAAAGGAAACGCTAGTGCGCTTGCTCTATGGGCCGCATGATGCGGAAAAGATCTGGGTAATTTTATGCCCGGAAGTCAATTTTTTTGGCTTCATGCACCACTGAGCAACTTTCATAGGAATGAACGGAGCCCTGCCCCCGACGCTGTATCCAGTTCTGTTTATACATCCATGGGCGTATCCCATAGTGACACATCTCTCTCACTCAGAGAACCAGGGTTACGCGTGTAACCTAAAGATTATTACCCTCATTGCAAAGGAAAACTGTATGCCCTCACTTTTAGTTTTACCTCAAAATAAAGTGGTTTAGATAATTCGGCTACACTTAGCTATTTACAACCTTTATGATCACCTGACTTCTCATGGTTCTTGCCCATGAAAAAAATAACCTGCAAAACTATGAAAATAATATACTTTAGTCACAATTTGGTTGATAATTAATGTATTGAGGTTTGAAACCCAACCCTAACAGTAAGCATTGTGCAATAAACTTTAATAGTGCAATAGAAAGCCGGGCTGGCGTGAAGCTCCACAGCACAGCGGCAGATAATACCTGCTGTATGTATATGTTAATTATCAACAGGACATGGCTGCTCCACAAGCCCACACCTTAAAGACACACAGCACTGCCTGCTGTGACGGGGCAGTTAGCACAGTAGTCTGCATCAACCAGAAATACAGCACTCTACGAGCATTAGCAGTCACATAAGAGGCATTCCTTAACAGTTTTCTTTTTTTAGTATACAATCCATTCAGATTACTCATTATGAAAGTCAATCGCAGGCTCACACGGTAGTGACATTTAGAGTATGTTCTACTAATATACTGTGCGTATATCCAAGCTATTTGATTCTCAACAGCTGACCTTCCTCACAACAGCCACATAGAGCTGGTTCACAGGAGCACCAACTCATATCTCTACTTTAAATTTTACCCACCTTACATAATCACCTGCCTTACTTTGAATGGATTTTTCTCTAACAACACATGGCATTTCAACAACACTCCTGTTCTGGGTGGCAATGCTTAACTGCCTGAAATTACGCAACAATTATTATCTTAGCTGGACTATTTCAATACAAGAGTCACAATATCTGGGAATTTCCTGGTAATTGTTTCAGCTTCCAGTTTGGTTCCACTGCTATACATAATCAAGTTTAATATGGAATGAGTGTAAGGGTTTACAGCAGAAGGTTGACGTCCCTATTTAGGTTATTATTTCACTTGGAAAATCAGTAGCTACATGCATTGTAAATCCACAAGCTATGGCATATTTTAACTCAGTGAACCAGGCCAAAAGCCAAGAATCCAAAGTTACAAATTAACTAAGCAGAGACAGAGGAACCTGCAGCAGTTTTTACACGTTTTTTTTCAGGCTTTACATTTTAGTCTTCTATGTACTAGAATATCTTGCAAACAAAACTGTAGACTCTTGCATGGTGCCTGGTACATGGAATTACTGGAATGGACTACTAGAAAATATCACGAGGATCAAATGAGACGAATGCTGAGTAATAGTATGGTGGCTGAACACATAACGATAACTTGTAACTAACATTAACGTGGTTTCGCATCTACTTAGATACATTTCTAAGTACTTTTTGACTTTACTTACCCATTCTAGAACACGAATGAATCCAAGAGGTTCTTTCAGTGGTCCCAGATCCAGAGAAAATCCAGACACAAATTTCTGGAGATAACAAACAAGGTGTGTACAAAGACGAACAAAGGCACACAAACATGTAGTTAGCCAGGTATAAACGAATTAACGTTCACAATAGCACCCACAAAACTATCGTTACCTATTTGTCACCTTGCGGCTAACTGGCCCTGCCCTTGTTAGCCAACCCCTGCTAACGACATGCTAACGCTAACTCATGTCAACTCATGTCAATGGGTAACGTTATTCACTTAACTCGCCTACCTGAACAGTGTCCATTGAGACGTGCAACAACTAGAAAGCAGTTTGTATTTCACTTCTAAATTTGTCAGTTTGGTTGTAAAGCTAGCTTAAAGTTACTCCGTATGCATTCGAGCGGTGGCATGCGATAGAATGGCTACTGACTGTCAGCAGGGGGAAGAAAAACAGCCAGGCAAGCAACTGATATGACTACTGTCAAACCCTGTACAACTGAACCGTTGTCAAACTGACCAAAATAAAATATATACAGCTTCCGGTGATTACTTTTCAAAATAATGAACACGTATAAATGTTATTTAAGTACATACACCTGAAACACGTGTTGCATAGTTATTAATATGCGTATTTCAATCACAGAATATTAGTTATTGGATTTATTCCTTACTGTAACAACTCAAAAATCTGGGGGGAAAGGAAAGCACATCTTTAATTTAAAAAATGTAACAGAATT
The DNA here is from genome assembly GCA_002120245.1 of Maccullochella peelii. NCBI lineage: Eukaryota > Metazoa > Chordata > Actinopteri > Centrarchiformes > Percichthyidae > Maccullochella > Maccullochella peelii. The sequence goes on from LKNJ01006827.1 coordinate 6,987, forward strand.
ATGAAATTAATATACCAGCAGTAAGCGAGACAGTGTGTGGGAGTCTTTTCACTGTAACAGCTTCACGGATATCGGAGTTACGACTATTATCGAAGGCATTATTATTATCATCATTATCATTATACTACCCCACAAATTTGATCAATAAAGGACGTCACCTTCAAATGAATGCAAGTTTAATCCCACTAACTTCTTAAAAATATTTCTTAGTCTGTGTCCGAGACGTAACTGTGTTTTCTGTGAAGAATATTCTGAGGCTGTAGCATTTCTTTTTGAGGAATTGTGTTGAAAATACTGTTCTGCCTTTGTTATATTCGGGAATTTTCATTAAGTTTTCTTTTTGATGGAAAATACGGTGATATTTCTTTATCACAACCAGAAAGATAATAATGCATTTGACCTAATAACCCCCATTACTTACTACCTGTGATTCATATTCATGCAGACTATGGAAACATTTCTGTAATCTTTTTTTGCAGTATACATTAAATTGGCCTGACCCGATTTGACTCCATCCAGGGAATACTAACATTTGTATTTACAAATGATTACAAATCATTTCAAGCAATGAGGCCTATGCATAAACAAGGCTTCTACTTACAACACCTCCAGAAAGACGCATTCAGGCACATCAGCCACATGAAAAAGGGGCTCACACTGCTCTCCTGTGGGAATATTATTTATTGCACAGTGAATGGATTTAAGGCAACGGTCTAGCGCGCATGTTAGTTCATTATTAGTTTACTTAATTGAACCAGAAAACTCTGATAACACAACAAAACCAGTGGTGGAAGCAGTATTTATAAACTCTTGCATTCAACATCTCATTTGTGTGAAGTATGACGTTTAGTCAGCAAAATATACTTAAAGGGTTAGGGTTAAGTAAAGGGTAAAGTACTCATCATGCAGAAAAGGGGCGCCGGTGGCCGTGGAATATTATAACATATGTACTGTTGTTACCATTACCATTATTGTTGATCCAATATGTTTTAATATCACTTTGTAGTAAAAAGTACAATATTTCCCTCTGAATTGTAGTGGAGTAGAAGTAATCAAATGGGACACGGCATGGGAGCAGAGTACCACCGAGCTCTCTATTTTAATTACAGTAGAGTCCTCGAATGTCCCATCTTTCCATTCCACCCGAACGCAGCACACTGGGCGGCTCACCCTCGTATTTTTATCCTGATGCCGCCATTTTGCTTTAGTCGTGTGAGGCTGTGGCGGACATCGAACCGGGACGGGGTTCCTACACTACACAAAGTTTTTAATCTTTTTAAATCTGAAACTGGTAATTAACATTGCATACTTTGTTTACATAATATATTTGGCTGTTACATTGTAGTGTTAAAATATGAAAGCGAATACAATGAGTACCAGGTAATTACAAAATATAGCCGTCTTAACATTTAACGTTAGCTAACGCTAAGGTCGCGAGAAATTGGTGGTTTGGGTAGGCCTCTGTTATGTAGCGTGGACTAGAATAATCCTTAACAGCATGAGCATAACATGTCAAATGTTAAAAATATAACATTAACGTTACATGTAACGCAATAGCCAATACTTAGCCAGAGCAAATCCAAAGTCACTCTATTATTTATTTACCTAACATTATTCAAATGTTTGCCGATCTCTGTACAGTAGTGTTTTTCCATCACTGCTGGGAATCGCTCGTAGTTCGTTCCAGTTAGCATTTTGGCTGCTTTAATATTATTCAACAATAAGTAACGGTATCTGATTGTTTTCTTGAGCGTGTTAGTTTTTAAGCTTTGGACATATATATTTTGAACCAACCCTGAAGGTGACGTGTAACGTAACTGACAGCATGCTATTTGCCAAGAAACGTCGATTCTTATCAGCTGTCTCGGATATTTTACCCGTAATTTAAAATGAACGACTATTGAGGTTGTGGTCCCAGGAGAAGTGTTTGTTTTACTACTACTAATGCGAGTTAGTAACTTTGTGAATCGTTATTTTTATCCGGTTAGTTCAATGTAAGTGCTAATTTGTCACTTTTGAGTGGAATTTCCCTGTTCCTTAAGATGGAAGCCAGAGTTGCTCTTCAGGCTCATCATCAGTGTCGAACTAAGGCCTCCATGCCTGTAGTAACTAAACAACACGGGCCTGGAATCCCCAACATTTCAAATTTAGTTGTTCTATATTCTGGATTAGATACTTGAAATATAGCCTATACGCATGGGTTGATAATGCAGTGTAGTGAAAGGGAGTTTGTCCACTGACCTGGACCCTTGTTATAAACGAATTCCAGTTTCTTCTTGAGTCATTATTGAGAGCATATTTGTCTCATGATGTGTGGAAATGTCCAACTGTCTCCTTTGTATTTGTGCACAACTGTCTGTCTCTTAATAACCCTTTTCAGTTCCTTGGGGAGTGTTTTTGATTGATTTGTAGGTTTAAAACCATCCTCTTGGCCCTTTGTGGGAATCGCTGGAAATGGATAGCTTGCCCCCCCCCATGAGAATACATTGGCAGAAGATTTTTTTTTCTCTTGAGCATTGGTAATCACCAGCTGAATATCCTGCCCATTTTTTTTCTACTGCCATCACCCAAATGTCACCAAGTGTGCAAAATGGCTCCAAACCCAAGAAGAAGCTGAGGATTTTTTTCCCCACCCACCATCCCATGTTTGTTCCCTTTTTGACACATCAATTTAAGCATTTTTGGATCTATTTTTTTTTTTGTTTTGTTTTCTGGCTGTTTATGTCCCCCTATTTCTTTCTTTCATTGGTTTCACCTATTAATAAAAAATAATAAAAAAAATCCCCAAAGGACACTATTGCATCCACCATAAGTAATGTTTAGCAGTCTGGCGGAGATAAAGATGTCTCAGGGAGTCTCAGAAAAGGGATGTCGTAGGAAGACAAGTGTCTCTGGGCGACCCACCCCCCCTTTCCTCTTATCTCACGGATCAAGTGTTCCTTCAGGACTCCATACCACCTCGGAGACACCCTACCAGCAGTGCACTCAAGAGGGAGACAACTTCTCAGCCACCTCAGGTACAGGTGGAACAATGCTAAAAGGGAAAGCAAAATTGGCTCGTTAATACAGACAAAATGACCAGTTTAAAAAATACGAAGGTGTGTGAAGGCTTACTGGCCATCTTAAGTGAAATTTCTTAGAAGTTGTATTAAATTCCCAGAAAAACTGATTGGTCAACAGATTACATAATTAGTTGTGTCACATGTTTTAGTTCTCTGTTTACATCTCATTCCATACATATTTTCTTTCTGCTAATTTCTCAGATGAATCAGTCTTAAAGCTGGAGTGCGGAACTTTTGTCTCCCCCTTCTGGCAGTGAAGTAATTACACAATGTTGATGCATGTTTATGACGTATATCTACAGGGGAGCTCGGCCCCATCAAATTTCCACAGTTCCAAGACAATAATCCATTATTTAGGTAGAGTAGATAAAATGGCTACACAGCCTACTCCAAATATTTTACGAAGACCGACCTGTCTAAGAGCAGTAACGTCACATCCTGTTTGCCCTCAGTCCCTTTTCTTCTTCCAATGAGGAAAAGCTAGACCAATGGTTGTCTGTGTTTGTCCTCGTCGTCAGTCACTTCCTTTTTTTTTTTTACTGTAATCCTTCCTGTGAACGAAGAGTTTCATTTTTATCTGCAGCATCAGAAACTTTTCTTGGATGCTTGTTAGGTTTTTCCACCATACTCCTAGTTGCTGTAGCCTACTCCGTCTCTACAGTTGCTCCCCTCAGCTCTGGCAAACTAGAGCCTTGTAGAGAGAACTATCTGAAGTCTACGTGAGTCACGTGACGATCAAACATTTTGAACTTCTGTTGACGCGGCTTTCTCTCTCTACATGGCTCTGGTTTTACTACCGGTGCGTTAGCCCGGGAATGTCACCACAGACACCAGATTTAAAAACTCTCTCGCAAAATACTGAGAGATTTTCCTGGCGGTGATGGGCTCAGTCAGCATTGTGTGAACTCATCTGGCAACAGCTTGAATGTAACGGACGTTCATTTATATGTGAAAGTCCCTCACTCCAGCTTTAATGAAGACATAGTGAAGTATAGAGATTTTTACTCTTTGCATGCAGGGACTTTAAAAACAAAAACTGTCCCATCTAATAAAAAAGACAAAAGAAAATCAGATTCTTTCACCAGTATTTTTGCTCATCCACACATAAGTGCAGGCAAGTGCTTGTCATAGAACAAAGCATTATTTGTGAAAAGTTCCCCAATCTGGTGCTGTGTGTCATCAAACAAACAGACCTTGGGTCACATTAGCTTTGTTTACATGGACCCTTATATTCCACTAATAACTGGAATAACAGCCCAATCAGAATAAAAATGCCTCATGTAACGTCAATCGGAAGAGACAGGCCTGATAGGAAGGAATTTTCAGTCAGTTTGAGAGGGGTGGTATAATATATAGGAAATTATTAGCGCCTAATAATCATGTGAGCACTTAAACCGATCGTTTCTCTCTGGTTGGAATAAATAGATTCTTTCTACACGTGTTTGCCCCATGTGGGGGAACATTAGGTGACGTGAACGAGTTTCCGGGAGGGACAGAAACATGGCGGCAGCAAAACAAAACTGGTCTGTGGCTGACCTTAAAAGATTTAAGGATTGTTGAATGTCTCAATAGTCGAAAGGCTCGAAATGAGTTGTTCAAACAAGTGATGAACAAAGTTGAGAAAAAAAACAATTTCTGTTATATTTCCATCAGATTAGATGCTTCACAGCGGGCGGAAACACTTTGGCATGTCAAAAAAGTTATATTCTGATTAAATGCTTTGAAGCACCTGAATTGTGCATGTAAACACACATCTTATCGGATCACTTTATTTAGCGTCCATGTAAACATTTAAGTTGGAATCTCTAATCAGAATAATTTCAATCGGGGTGAAGATATATTGTCCATGTAACCACAGTTAATGAGGACATGGACATTTGTCCGCAGCGCCATGGGTGACAAATTCAAATTTGCACACGGTCTATGTCATCTGAAGTACACTGCTGCCTTAAAATGACAGTGCTTACCTTCTACTCTCCCTAGCCCTTGCATCTCATGTAACTATTGTTTTATATGACACTTGCATTGATGATCACATTCAGAAATAAGTCACATTTTTTATCAGATAGCTTCAAGACAAACTTAAAAAACCCAATAGGTTGTGTAAAACTCAAACTGATATGATATTGTACTTATTCCAGTAAGAATCCCAAGTTGCAACAAGTCATTCTATTTTGTATGAATAAAACGGCAGGTAGGCTTCTTGTTATTGGCTTTACATGTGCAGATGTGTCAGAAAACTCTGTTGAGTTGATGTAATGGAGTAGGGTTTCTATTTCTGATATGTTGCTCTTCTCTATGTTGTCAGGGAGAGTCCTGTTGGCCCTGAAGAGAACCAGCTGCTGGGTTTAAAGGTCGTAACCTCATCACCTCCGCCACTCAAGACGTATACCAGCATTACTATGACCAACCATGGAGATGACTGCTACTTCTTTTACTATTCCACCTGCTCTAAGGTGAGCAACATTATAGTGTAACCAGTTGAAAAGTGACTGGTGACCAGAAGGAAGAGTAGGGTCTTAACTGTGCTTCTTTTATCGTGCAGGGAGACAGCTGCCCATTCAGACACTGTGAGGCAGCTATGGGCAACGAGACCGTCTGCAACCTCTGGCAGGAGGGACGCTGCTTCCGTACCGTCTGCAAGTTTCGCCACATGGAGATCACAGTAAGCACCATTTAATCATTAGTTTTAAAGTGAAGAAAGCTGGTAAATTTCTCCTTCAAGCTTTGCCCCCTTGAGGCTGTGAAAAAAAAAAATCTCTCTGTAAACCATGGCCAGAAACACCACTCGTGCCTCTGGACCTGTTGGGAGGAACACTTCACAGTTCGTAAAAGACTTGCATTAATATTAACTTATATAAACAGTAAGATTAAGATTAAGAATGTCTGTAGATTGTTGGTAAACTTCATCTGTGATTTACTGTGAAGTACAGTCCAATCATGTTAAGATCCCCTTTTCCCAGTAGATTTCTAAAATCTTGTCTAAATGCTTGCCTTGAAAATAAGGCGAATTGAAATATTGGCTCTTCCTCCATAATATCAGAGGTAATGGCTCCACCAATGCAGTCCAAAGTCATGTACCATGTGCCACAGACTTCAGTCTTTTCTGTTCAATCATCATACCATGTGTTGATAAGAGAAACAATAACATGATCAGTGTACAACAGTGAAAATAGAATTGTAGATCCTGAAAAAATCTTATACAGTTTTTTTTTTACCCTTATTTAAATTCAGTTGTGCTGTCAAGTGTATTAGGTATGTAAATATGTTTTTACCTCTTTCATCAAAACAGAAAAACAGAAAGGAGATACCTTGTTATTGGGAGAACCAGCCAGCCGGCTGCCAGAAGTCGCACTGTGCCTTCTTCCATGAAAAGCCCCGCTACATTGATGGCATGTTTGTCTCACCTGATATAAGTGAGTGGACGTTGATTAAGAAAACACACTAAGAATTGAAATGTAGAGAATTTTACATCCACCAGTGAAAGACAGTAAGCATAATCGATGTACACCTCCCAGATCAAAGCAAGAATGAGGAACCGCCGCACGAGGAACCAGCTCCTCCACCAGCTGCCCCTCTCCCCACTGCAACTAATCCCCAGCTCAGAGGTGTCATCAAGACAGAAACTCAGGAGGCAGTACCGAGCCCAACCCACCCACCAGTGGTGATTAATCCAGCAGATGATGACGAGGATGAAGATGGTGAGCTGGATATAATCTCAAAATTACGTCTTTGTCTCTTGTAGTCATTTTGAGACGAGATATTCCTTCTTTACCACTCGCACGTCTTTTTGTTTCCAGACCAGTTTTCAGAGGAAGGAGAGGATGGCAAGGTTGGCCCTTCTCCTAGAAAACTTCCCAAATCAGGTAAGACTGCAGTCAGAGACAAAACTTTGGAAACATAATTCATCATGATTTGTGACCAAAGCTGTAGTACTCCAAAGTTCTGTGTGACCTATGTGGAATGGCTGTTTTTTTATGGGTTAATGTTGTGTGTTGACAGATGACTCACTGAACTTTGGAGTGAGCACCCTGGAAGAGATCCGGCTGAGGAAGGCCCTGAAGGCCAGCATGAAGAGAGCCGGTTACCCCATCCAGAGTGCTGACACCTCGGCCAACGGAGAGAAAGAAAATATCCAGTCATTCTTTCAACCAGCCCTCTATGAGGCGAGAGATGGTAAAAAGCAGTTTTTAGTTAGTAGTTTTACAAGTTGTGAGATTGTCACAATTTCAGGGAGTTTGATACCCAACTCTGCATCATTCTTCCCAGATTCTACCTGTTTGGTCTGATGATGTTCTGGAATGTGATTTTGTGTTAATTATTTGACATGGATACTGCTAAAATAAACGTATGAATGACCAGTCAAAAGAAATATCCATCTTGAATAAAATAAAATCCAGAAAACGTTCACGTTAGCTTGACAGTTAGCTAGACTGCCGTTGCTACTGTTTATAACAGTAGCATTGCATTGTCAGGACAACACAATGACTGGAATATTATTGACCGATAGATAAAATAGACATAATAATTGGCACTGATTCATATCTGGGCTGGATGTCCCCTGCTTAAAAACTGAAAATAAATGTCAGTGTCAACTGATTAAAAAAAAAAATCCAAATGAAGTGATAGCATAGTAACTGTTAAGGCCCAAACGCACTGAAAGCGTCCGACACACACGTTTTGACGTACACCTATTCTAAACGGCTGAACGTGCACCAAAAGCGGCAAACTGCCTTGACGCGCCTACTCATTGTTTCGATTTTGGAGTGTCAAATGAGGACCCCTCTGCCAAAGCTGGTTTTTCTGCAGCCGCAGTACCTGTTAACAGACCCACCCTGTATCATCTATCATGAATGTTTGCTGACATCTACTGGTCATAAAACTTAACTTGCTACATGAACCGAACAACAGCAGTTAATGAACAGCTGTGACTATGTGACTTTTACCCACCTGGAAGAAAAAATAAAAGATGAAATGACATGGCTGGTCCCCAGTGGCTTTACCGATGTTCTCCTGCCAACCAACTGATGAAAGCAGCAGCACGCACCCAACAGTTGCCCTCCTGCCCCATGTAACGTTATAGGCTACTCAAATAGAAACGTTTAGAAAATTAATGAGGGGTATCTGTAAAGCATACCTTGTTCCTGTGTATATATATATATAAATGGCAACCTTTTCCCAAAATACTGCTGGTTCTGTGGTGTGGGCATTTCATACAACGTTATTCAAATAGAAATGTATAGAAAATGAATGGGAGTATCTGAAATATACAAAATGTTGCCTAAATAGTGACCTTTTCCTAAAATTCTGCTGTTCTGAGGTTTTGGCATTTCAAATCTGATGCCTGCAGTGCGCCATAGGAGTACCAATTGACGCACGTCAAATGAAGCACGTCCGATATCGCTTTCAGCGCGTTTGGGCCTTTACTTTCAGTCCTAAAGAGAAGTATAATCATTATTACCCTGTTCTCAAGCATATCTTTTAACCTAGGCCCGCTTGCCTTTGAAGAGGCTGGGAGATCAAGAGGCAGTGTGGCTGAACGGCTTGGAAGGAAGATGCCCAACACCGGTAAATCTGCACTCTTGTTACACCATTTTGGGCCAGTGCGAATAATAATAATCTTAATAGTGCAGATTAGAAGCTCATGACTTGTCCCTGCTGCAGATGTAAAAAGTGGAGAAGGTGTCCCACTGAAAAGGAGTCTGGCTGAGCGTCTGGGCAGAGTTGTGGATGAGGAAGAGCCATCAATGCCCCCTCAGAAAGGTGAGTATCAGGACACATCAAGAACTAGCTAATTGGTATTCACTGAACATCACCTGTAGCCTTTTATTCCAAATCATGCTGATGATAGATGATGGTGGGAAGAGCAATGTTGTGACTATGGAATGTGTATATAAACAGGTTGTTGTTTTGATGGGGCTCTGGAATTAATGATTCTATTTAAATAATTTTGTTTCTTCTGCTTCTACAGCTTTGAAGCCTATTAGGGAAAGACTTGGATTGCCTGCTAGGTCCGTTGCACCCACTCAGCCACGTAAGAAGACACTGTCCATTATTTTTTTCTGGAAAGATATTAATCATGCACATTGATTTAGGGTTGGGCGATCGCTTCTATTTTCATATCGTACAGTCGTGGTTACTCAAGATTGCCAGGTCACCAGGGGGTGAGAGGAGTTACGTCACAGTACACCAGTGAATTGCCGGCCAGTTCAGACCAAAGATTCGCTGCAGTGGTGTGAACTGGTCAGCTCAACTCAAGTCGCCAGTGGCTGGTTTTAGAATGTGAGGCACGTCACCTGTTTCGTATGTAGCAAAGTCAGCTGGTCAAGTCGGTTACAAACTGTCAGCTGGTCGAAATGGCATAGTTTTGGACGGAGGAAAGAAAGGATCACTTCGAGTTGTTTGAGGAACAGCTGTGTCTGTATGACACAAGCCTTAAATTTTACTCAAATAAGATCATATTTTGAGACGCTACAAATTATATCCAACTACAAAAAAAGCCTGAAAAGCCGGCAGTTAAAATGGAAGTAGAGAGTCGTTGCTATGGAAACAATACACCGTCTCGTCTAGTCGCATTGGTGTAAACTGGCGGGTTTCAGAACGTTGCAGACCAGCGCATTACACATGTTTGTAATTAAGGATTTAAAATTCCCTCGTCACCTGTGCTAATTAACTGGGCTCAGCAGGTGGACATGCCGCTCCACCAGAAACATCTCTAAATGCACAGTAGGGCGCAGATTCTAGAGATTATCTTAGTTCTGATAGTAAGTTAGTTAAAATCGCCTTTATATTGGCATAGGAAAAACCAATCGGCGATCAGCCCTTCCATCGCAGATATACGATCACCAATCGGCACAAACCTACATTGATTAAAACATTGTTTATTGTTGTCCCCAACTTTCCCAACAGCTGAGACCAGCATGGAGTCAAAGAAAGCTCCTGAGCAGATCCGCATCAAAACTCTGGAGGAGATCAGACAGGAGAGGGCAGCAAAGTCTCAGAGCCAGACGAATGGTACTTCAGTCGTGGCCCCAGAAGTCAACACATCTAAAACCATCACTGCTGAAACCACTAAGGGTATCAACCGAGCCATCACCGTCAAAGACGATTCCATTAGACACGTCAAAACGTTCTCTGAGATCCTCTGCGCCAAGAAGAGGAGGCAGGAGGAGCAGCAAAAGCAGAACGCCGGCCCCAAGAAGTCCAAGCACACTGCTGAGAAAGCTCCAGGCGAGAGCCGGGGGGAATCTGACACAGCCGAGCCTCGGCCTGAGGCTACAAACGTGGGGGGGGTCAGAGTAAAGACCCTGGAGGAGATCCGAAGGGAGAAGGCGGCCAGGATTCAGGCTCAGCAGGTCGAAAACAAGAAGAGCTCTGATACTGAGGAGAACAGTGCTAAGAAGCCTCCTCTACTGTGCATCAAGAAACCGGCTTCCCAACGTAAGACAGTACTTCATTTTGATTTTTTTTTTTTTGTTCCGTGTGGGTTCTGTATACATACACAGGGAATGTATGCAGAATTGTTGTCAATTCTACATTTGTAAATGTCTTTCAGATTTAATTACATTTTGAATGTGCTAATTCTCATCTTACATACCACATTTTTGAATTTCTAACATGAATGTTATGCTGAACTCAGCAGGAAGCGACACAACAGAAAAGAGTGCTGAAGTGACAGAAACGCCACTGACAACTCACACTGCTGCTTCTCAGGTATGTTGTAAGATGTGAGTTACTGCAGTACTGGCTGTGGTTGCTTGATATTCTGTTGACTCAAGGTGATGGTAATTTTCTGTCTTTCTAGGCCAGTGCTGCCAACGATAAAAATGTCAAGGTCAAGACCTTTGAGGAGATCATGCGGGAGAAACGCCTTCGCAAGCAGGAAATGGAGGAGCAGGCCAAAGGCTCAGCTGAAGCAGAGCCTTCTCAGAAACAGACTGGAACCCTGAAGAAGAAGACTCTTGCTAAAATCAGCCTTACATTGCCAGGCTCTTCATCACCTTCCTCCACCACTTTGGCCTCTGACACTGCCCTCCTCACCCAAAAGCTCCCTGTTCGTAAAAAGATCCCCCTCAAATCCAAGGCTGCTTCACCTCTGAGCAACACTACTACTCCTGGTACAAGAGGTGCTGCCGTCACCTCAGTCCCCGTGAAGCAGAGCTCTTCTCCACTGGAGGCTGAGGCCGAGTCCCTCTCACAGAGCCCTGGCAACTCCAGGGAGGTCCCAGAGAAAGACACAAGGAACTCCACTGCACTGTCACCAGCCAAGCAAGCCAGAGCAGGGGCCCCTACTGCTGATAAAACACTCAACAATAATCAGAAGAAATCCCCAGAACACACTGCAGACACCAAAGGTACCGCACCTTTAACTCTGTCATACGTACTTCACTTTGCAACCCATGTGTCTGTTTGGCCTTAGGCAACCCACCTTAGACTTGGGATAGGCAGCGAGAAAGTCTGACCTTTTCACAGACTACAATCTGTGCATTTACACGCACCTGAGTGACCTTGTTATTGTTGGTTTTCTGCAGACACCTGATTTCTTAAATGTCACATAAACGAGAAACACAGTTTTACTTAGCTGGGGCAAAGAATTTAGTGAATCCTGTTTGTTTGGCCATCCCTACACATAACTTGGTGTCAAATAGGATTTGTACATGTGTGTAATGAAAGATAAAAAAGGAAGAAGAAGTACTCTGTCTTTCATTATATGTCATTAAATCTTTGCCTCCTTTTCAGTGAGGCCCAAACTGAATGTGAAGCCATCTGTCATGAAGCCTGCAGTGCAGGTGAAACCAGGCCAGAAGAGGAGGGGGGTGGAGCGATCTGCCGTTGCTGCTGTTAAACCTCTGAACAGTGCCTCTGCAGTGCTGGAGGAGCCACAGCTGGAGACAACATGCAGAGGAAGACAGGTAGGTTGGCACGCTGGCTCAGTGATGGTGGTTTCATTTCCTGTCTGTCTGGAGCATGTGGCAAGACCTTTGAAATGTATCATAAGTTAATTTGATGTGGCACATTACATATTTGCTTTTATATGCCCATATACTTCTTCATTTGTGCATATTGCATTCATCTTTAACATTTCTCTTCATTAGCAATTACTGACCTCCAGTGACTTTTGTCCATTGCCAGGTTTTCCCGTCCTCCAGTGCAGAGGCTCAGCTGAGTGCTGCTGTTCCCCATAGTCCCAGCACTATGTTGGACTCGTGCTCCAGCTCCAGCCCGCTGAGAGAGGAGCTCCAGACGGTCCCGGTCTTCAAACAGAGTCTTAGCCAAGAAACCAAGCCGACTGTCAGCATTGCTGCTGCCAGAGAGGCCTGCACAGTCCCCCAAAGGTAAACGTCCACAGAGAGCCTAAAACTTTTAACTTTTAACTAAACATGAACACTAAGGAAGGAAATATCTGTAAGCAGGTGACAGGTGTGGGGAGTACTTTTTTAACTGTATATATATTTCTGTGATCACAAAGATTGTTATTACAGGACACCACCTGTTGACCCTCTGTTCATTGTTTGGTTGACTCTAGAATGTGAACTCAAGTATTTTATCTCTCCTCAAGCGAGGAGTGTGAAAATCTGATTAAGAGCAACATGTCCAAACTGGTTTTACTTTTTAATGTACATGTTTTATGAATAACGTTTAAAAATTTACAAGAGCTTTGCCAACTTTTCTACACAACTTCACCTCCCATCTGTCCATTATTATTTTCTTGTAGCAAAAAAAAAATTATACAAAATCCTTGTCCATTCTTCAAGTGTTTGTAGAAAAAAATGAGACAATCCCAGAGAAAATTGATAGTTGTTGTACTGATGTTTTTCCCATATGACATGAATAACAAGCCTCTCTGTACATTTCAGCCCAGTCCTGAAGACTCCCACTCAGCTCAAGTCACGGAGACTGAGCGCAGCTGCGGCCCGCACCGCCTCCACCTCCAGCAACACAGCCTCCACCTCGGCTCTGGATGACTTCGAGAAGCTGATCAGAGAGTTCACCAGCGACCATCTGGAAGAATCTGTGGACCCTGGCATGGGAGAGGACGACCTGTTGCAGGAACTGTCAGAGATTATTGACAGCTGAGGGGCTCCATCGAGCACTATCAACACCACAGCCCAACTTCTCACCCACGATCTTGTCTTGTGACTCTATACTTAAAAGAAGTGAAGACCTTCACCCACTATCTTCCATGGAGTGTTTTAAAAAGACATTACTTTTCAACTTATTTTAAACTTTAGGTTCACGTTTGTTGTTCTTTACATTTTAGACATCTTCTCTCCTTTCTAATTTTCTGCCCATATGATCATCGGATGGCCCAAGGGTTATTCTGCGGAGCATAGATTATTATGTTTTTTTTGTCTGTTCATGATCATTGTCAAACTTTTCAGGTCCTGAAAAGAGAACATGAAAAAAGCCCTGGTGAAGAACACCCTCAGTTTGTTGGGAATTCCTGGAAGATAAATGTTGGGAACGATGAATGTGTCATGTTAGAGAGAAGTCATATCTGTATACTGTGTATGCAAAGGGAAGCGCAAGCTGAATATCGAAATAATGAATACCGCTGCACTTTCAGTTGCCTGCCCCCAACTACTTGTTTTTTTTAGTTTTTTTTAATTAAGACTGCTGTTGCCCAGCTAATTCCAGATTATGACACTGAAATGTATCAGTTTTACTTAAACAGTGACCCTGTCAGCAAAACTCAGGTCAGAACCTGAGAAGAAGTTACAAAGACTTTTCTAAAGTTCATCAGTCATGTTAGTGTTCGGATCATTTTATCCATCAGGTATATGTGGTTTATAGATATTCCACTCAGATCTTATGGAGTGCACCTTCTACCTGTGCTTGTCCTTTAGTGGTTTTTATAATATTTGACTGAGATGTGTGTATTTTTTTAACCAGTCCTTTTATTCAGTGGGCGTACTTTGAAACAACTAGTCTGGGATAAGTGATCTCCAGTCTTTGTTAATGAACACCTCAGGGACTGTTTCTGATGTTTATATGTTCTTTATATGATTGACAAACACTGTATTTCAATTCAACAATGCTGTCTCTAATGTAATGCTCTCTTCCTCTTTTGTGTTGCTGTTGGTTTCATCAATGTGGTCTGAGAAAAGGTCAACTTGTTTTTTGGTCTTAAATGTGTTTGCTCTGCCCCGACCCTTTCCCACATAACTTACTTTTCAAAGTGACTTGTACAATTACTGTGTAAATAAAAAAAATGCTTTTAATGACCAGCAGGATCAACAATTGACTGATGATTTAAAATAGAACTCAGCCAAAACTTTGTGCCAGGTTTGGGGACCAACATCAGATGTTTTATAAAATAAGTGTATAAATGGTAGCTTGTTTTTCAACCAAGCTTTTAACAAACATCACAGTTTGTTCATCTATTTCATTCTGTCAAAAAATACAAAGAGGTAAAGATGTATACGTTAGTTTAAATTCTGAACATTATAACCTTCATGAAGGAAGGATTCTTGCAGGGCATGACTGCATGAGTTTTAGCTAGGTGTACTTAATAAACTGGCAATCAAGAGTACATTTGTGGGGTAATAACTACTTTTTTCAAACAAATAGTTGAAATAGTTATTCCAGTTTAATATAACAAAAAACAGGGCACTAGTTCCTGTTGGAATAGTGCACAGATTACTCTGTTCTTTATATGCATCTAAAGTACATCAGACACATTTTACCTGTTGGTGAGGCAGTGTTAAAGTAATATTAGCTGCATTCTTGAAAATCATGTTCCCGAGGGAAAAGTAATAACTCCTGATAGTGTAATGACTGGGTAAAGCACATTTAACCCATCACTTTGAATCTGCAGTGCTGTGTAGTCTCCTGTCCAGCAGGTGGCGGTACAAACCACTCTTGACAGCACGCGAGAGCCGCTATACTTCTACTTCCGGGTTAGTGGATGTAAACAGAAGGACGTTCCGCCTGTGGAGACAGCAGTGGCAAACATGACCAAACTGGAGCTGTTGAACGTGTTTCTGAACGACAGGCTGACAGCAGCCGCCGAAGACATTTTCCGCGCCGTCAAAGAGACGGTGGTGGAGTACCAGAGCGAAATCCTGCGCTCCAAAGAGGAAAACGAGCGGCTCAAACGGCTCCTCAATGTAGCCGTCCAACGGCTTCTACTGCAGCCAGGTGAGCAGGACCAGCAACTGTGCCACTGTGATGCTTGTCATGTACTGAATGTCACGCCAAATCTCATTCAAAATGTGTCCGTTTTGAATGGAGCTTTACTCGTGGGTAGTGTGGTGGACGCTCAACATGTGTCATACATTAGCTACATCTTTATTATTTATTTTGTTGAATGGAAAGTGACAGTACAGCAGTATGGGAACAGAGCATAAAAGCAACACCAACAATAATAGCCTAGTAATAAAAATAAACATAGACATCAGTGTATCATGAACATCATGAAACATCAGTGGAAGGAAACAGGCAATAATCTGGGTTTGTTTACAAATTATTATCTCAAATAATCTCCCAGAAACCAACATTTTTATCTCTCTCTCTACATTATGAATGCAGTGGCTTTGATGATCACATAAATTAAGCAATGAAAATGTTTAGGGATTTGCTGTGATTCAATATTATAAATCCCTGTCCCTCCATATAATGCTTTTGTGAAAATAATCTCAAACAAGATCCAATGGGGTTCATAAATGACAAGCTATTTAAATTGAGTGGAATTCTAAATACCCCAAAACATGTATGTTTTGAAAATTATAGAATGACTTGAATATTGTAGCAATGTGGCGATATTTATTTTGTTTATATTGCCCCTGAACAGACAATACAGATTTATTTTCTGAAAATGTGGTTCTGTGAAAATAATATTTGGAATAGAATAAATACATTGACGAGGTAGAACTGCTTCTTATTATGGAGCAACAATAGCACTTTGTGATAATCATGTTGTCAAGAATAAATCTGGACACATCTTGCCACAGTGTTCATCTGTATATGGATAGACCCCTGTTTCAGTGTGGGCTTTACATAAGCAACATTTACATAGATATTGGGCTTCAGTTTTAATTTATAAATTATCTTGTAAGATAGTTTTGTCATATTATGGGTAATTAAATAATTGTATGATAGCATCCAAATTGTCTACAACCCCATTCCAGAATGAAGTAGCATATTGAAATCTTATAATATCAGCTGGAAAAGGTGTCTTATAGCTCTGTTTAATACAGGACATGTTGAAGAGATGGTGGGTCTTTGCTTCCTGACTTACTTACTCTGTCTGTGGCACTCAGCCTCCAGTCAATTAGTTCTTACTGAAGGTGAACATTTTTAAAAACAGCTCACAAATATGTAGTTACATTTTTTTTCAAAAGGCTCAGTAATTTCCTAAAACAGTTGGTCACTGTAGTTTTTAGCAAACGTTACTCAAACAGGAGGAAATAGTGCATTTGTTGGGAACTATTTTTAGTGGTGGATGAATCCACATTTGGTGCTCTAGTGAGTATTTCCAGCAGCAGGATGGTGTATATGGGATTGAATAAAAATGAACTACAGTGTGTGTGTCCATAGTAATGGCGGAACATTGTTGTGTTTTTTTGAACAACAATGGAACCCACACAAACCCACTATCAGAACATAGATGGAGATGCTAAATTTTGCAGCACAACCTAAATTGCTAAATGTTACATTTTTGTACAACCTATCAATTCTCCTTAGAGCTTCAATAGTTTCATACAGTCTAATGGTGGTCTGTATGATTTTTCATCAGCAAGGATATATCTGCAGACTTTTGAACGGAGTTTTGTTGACACAAAGAGAAATTGGAGTTTTGTTTCCGTGGCTTACTAAAAGCTAAAAATAAAAAATAAAAACCTTGTAGATCATCTTTGGGTATTCCTGCAAAAGACACAGTAATACACTATGTTTTATGCAAATACACCGAGCATGACTGATGTTTGTAACGTTTCAGACCCTCACACTGTCCAGCCCCAAGAAGATGGTCAGCCCTGTGAGTCTGAGTGCAGAAGCAGTGTGGAGCTGCTGCCACAAATTAAAGAAGAGCCCAAACTCAGAAACATTCAGACGGATTGTTCACAAGAAGTAAGAGACTCAGAAGAAGGAAACTGTAGTCATATCGAGCCACTACAGAAGTCACATCCTCTACCAGCCCAGACTGTGTGCGGCAGACAAAGTGTCTCCCCACCTCCGCTAACATCCCAGGAGATTAAGGCAGAGAGTGACAGAGAGGACAGCAGGAAACAACAGCCTGCCAACAACTTACCATCTTGCCTGACTGTCCATTCAAACTGCATAGCGGCTCAGAGCGATTCTTGTGCCAGCACTGCAAAGAGTCACAGGAATCACAAAACAGACCAGCAGGTGAAAGGGTTACTTCGCTCAAATGGAAAGCAGAGCGGACACATACTGCAGATCAAGAATGTGAGAACCAAGCTGCCTCCGCCTCGCTCCTCTCACCCGAACCAGAGCATCCAGAGGTGGCACAGCTGTAAAGAGTGCGGGAAGGGCTTCAGCTTTGCCTGCCAGCTGGAGGTGCACATGCGCTGGCACACCAAGGAGAAGCCGTACAGCTGCGCAGTGTGCCGAAAGAGCTTCACCACAGTCAGCATGCTGAAGAGGCACCACCGCATCCACACAGGGGAAAAGCCCTTCCGCTGTCATGTCTGCGGGAAATGCTTCAACCAGTCAGCGCACCTCAACACCCACTTCAGGCTCCACACCAGAGAGAGGGCCGGCTGGAGCAGAGCACCACACTCCAAGTGAACAAAGACTCACGACAGGAAACTAACCTATCTGTAAACTTTGAAATGCTTTAATTGGCCACATTTCAGGTTCAAACAGTGTACAATAATGATGTTTGACTGTGTGTCTTGTCTGTTGTGCAATAAAGTGTGGTACATGAAGACTTCTGATCCACTGGTTGTGTTGTTGAATGCACTCAAAGGAATTAAAAGGACAATTTTGTCCAACATTATACCTGACAGATTGCAGACGGAGACAGTGGTAGCCACAGCTGTACAAGGTTCCAACAAGGCACGCTACATGAGCAGAGAGACAGTTACACAGGTTCTAGGTCACTTGGAAATTGTCCACTGCATTGTAAAACCGCATGTGCCCGGACCAACAAGGACGAGAGCCCTCACTGGCTTCCCACCCATGCAAACTGACAACAGACCATTAATGATGGCTCTGTTGCATTAAGGTGTCCAAGTAAGCAGCGAGCCAGCGTGCACAATACCAGAGCTGGAGCTGGCCGACCTAAATGGAAAACAGCTATTTTTATTAGTTATAGCAAGTCAACATATCTTCTCTGCTGAGAGAAATTTACTACACGACCAAGCCAGAGCACCGCTATTAGGAATTCTAGTAGGCAAATTCTATCTTATAATAAAAAAGTAAATATAGTAAACGTAAAAATGGAATAGGACCTGTATGGGCAGATATTTTCCAATTGTACATGAGGTTTTAGAACCGAGTTAAGTTCAATTTCAAGTCACTGTAGAATTTGGGAATATTCAACTTTCGCACAAATAAACTATTAAAGGAATTCATTTTTAGCTCATTTTTTACAGCTTGGGTACATTTTTTGCTTTGAAAATTACAAGTGACAAAAAATAAAATAAATTGTCCCCTCCAGACATGTTTTAAGACATGTACAATAGAGTGCTACAGGAATGAGTCCTAAAACCCAGGAATGAGTTAGCATTTTTGCACTTCCTGTTCCCTTGTCTCAAAGTCAGTGGGGTTGAATGGGTTTTTGGTTAGATGCCTGAGATTTTATACAACATAAAATACGTCAGTAAATATCCCACTCCTGAATTTTGAAGCTTTTACGCGTCTTAAAAAGGCGGTTGCTAACAA